>JAGGAW010000004.1:0-91668 GCA_017657375.1 Termitomyces sp. T27 | reverse complement strand
CTTACATGTAGTTTTACATGGTAAAATGGCTTTAAATGTTATTGGCATAGAGCCAGGAGGAGCCAACCAAAGGTTGGTGACGAGTGGCCTCTGTTCTACATAAGGAGTGAGAAATGTGAAAGTTTTGAATCACCCTTGAGCCATGCAATATTTGCACATCTGAAATGCATGGGTAATTGCTAATGATAAACACAAAAGGTTTTTGTTAGGCAGTGATCAGAATAGTTATGTGTATAAGTGGAGATGATATTCCAGAGTGGAAAGGTTGTATGATTTTGTAATATGTTCAAGGTAAGTACTTTCACTAACCACTCTTTACTCATTGTCTTTACTCATTGCCAGTGAGCATGACATTTGGGATAGAATTATTATAAGTACATTCAACTGCTGACTTCCATGGTTTGACTGTCCAGTCAATGTTCAGTTGGGGGTATCACAGTATGTGGTACTATGGATGAGGGGTGGCAATCATTCTGGTTAACTCCCATTTGCAAACTGTGATCTAGTCTTCATGGGGATGGAGAGAGGCAGAAATAAACTCAGTTTGCAAACAGCATCTCTCTTCTTGAAACAGCCCAACACAGGTTTTAGATGACTACTCAAGGGTTGGTTACCCTATCATCCTTGATGAAAGCAATGGTTGTCAATGCCATTGGGTTTCCGACATGGCGAGTCACGTGAATAATAACTGTATGGTGCAAGTTCATAATGATATTGATAACTTCTGTACTAAACATGCTTCGTGAACAGTATGTGTGAAATGACGTATGAGTAAGCAGTAAATCAAATTTATATGGAAAACTTTATACTCTATACTACTATCTTAGTATCTCTATGTTGTTGCTGCAATTATCACATGACGCAAGGTGTTTGAGTTGGCGTGTGACCGCCAACCGCTAGTTCATATGTACATTATACTGAGTCAACAAAACACAGAACTTTGACATGTACATAAGTTAAGTAAATTCATAGCGTTCTAATTCAAAATTCATTTTGATTGCAATCTTCATGAAAATTATAAAATAAATACATACAGAACATGTTGTGTCATGGCAAATTTCGACTCTTGACAAGCGGCAAGCGAGGCGAAAAGGAGTACTTGCCAAAATACAGTACGACAAACGACATCCAAGCCCTCTGGACTAGCGCGACATGTCAAACCAGGTATCATTGACAGACCTAATTAGGTCGATGACCCAAGATTCTTTGCGAAGGGATGGTGAACGAAATCTGCCAGTGCTTAATTCTTCTCAATTCGCGCAACAGTAATAACAAACATCGACGTACACCATCATGATCTCGTCATTATTCTTCAATGAAAGTTATCTTAGGGAGCTCCGCGACTGGTACCACCTCAGGACCAGTTGCCATCGTATCTCGAGCTGGCTCCTCTGATACGCCAGGCGGAACCATGATTTCATTGTCATCACTCTCCTCGCCAGGTTGACGGAATATCATCTCCTTTCCGTTCACAAGCCTTCTTTTCTTGATGGGAGCTGTCGCTTGGACATCTTGTCCTTGAGAGAGTTCCGCGTCACCCTGAGTGCCTGTTCCCTTCACCTTTGCTCTGTCTTTCTTCTTTTGTCGCTTAGCGCGGTTTTTGGCTGTTTTCGCCTCTGCCGCATCATCAGCTTCGCGTCTCTTTCGTTCAAATTCGGCATCAGCAAGTTCCTGTTGTGATGATCGACAAATTTGCTCATTGCACAAAGATGACCACTTACCTTCTGCGTACTTTCTTCTAGAAGCTTAAGTCGCTCATATTCTCTTCGTCTGCTCGCTTTGTAGACATGGAACTCCCCACTGCCCGCACCCGCACTAGACCCTTGCACATTTTTCATCATTTCTCGTGGCGGCCGAATCATCTTTTCTTTAGGGGGAGGCGGGATATATGCAGGCTTTTGGGGATCCTTGAGGAGTTTATCGAGCTGTCCCTTTTGTTTCTCAACAGCAGTGAGGGCATGACGATTTACAAGTGGTGTCGATGAGTACTCAGTGGTTGGAGTTGACATCTCTGTTACTTGATCAGGACGTCTTGACTCTGCAGATAGTAGGTAGGTAGGTAGCGGCGAGGCCTCACCGAGTTCGTATTTGGAGTGGTCTTTGTAGACAAACAAATACATCAGGTGTTCAAACTTGATTGAAGGGACTGAAACGTGGGGAGAGCTAGTATGGTCGCACGAAGTCCTGCTAGTCTCTTGCAACTACCTGGCGATGATCCATACCAGCTTAATCGTCTCGCTGATGAGCTTGCTACTCGTGAATCTACGGCTCTGACGCGTCACCATGATGGCCTCGACGTCCACGACCTTCCTGTTTTCGTTCCACTCTCGCATGACAACCCTTTCCTCTCTGATCCAGATTTCAAAGTGGAGGAGTTCCTCCTCTCACGATCAAATACCTCCCTTCCAGACCTGCGCTCTGAACTGCGAGAATACTTGTTCCGATTAAAGGAAGAATTAGTCAAACTTATAAATGATGACTATGAAGCGTTCATCAGCCTTAGTACCGACCTGAAGGACGAGGGTGATAGGCTCGTTCGTCTTCGATCACCACTTGGAGACGTCAAATTACAGATCCTTGTACGTCACTCTAGACCTACAATTCCATAATGGATTTCTTAACACGTCAAATATCAGCAATCAAGAACCGAGCTTCAGGCCATACAAGATACAACCCAAGAAAAACTTGAGAAAAGAGCTATCCTGAGGGAGGAAAAAGTCCTAAAGCATGTTCGCACACATTGTTTCCTTGGCTAATTCATTTTTAGGCCCTCCTACATCTACTCCTCAAGATCTCTGATTCCGTCGTGCGGCTTGAGTCCCTTCTTCTCATTATATCTCCGGACAATGAATCCTCTGGATCCTCTGACATCAAGTCAGTGTCTTTGCCATCTTACCTTGATAATGCTGATGAAATCACGGAGTCAAGGTTTGTGGTTTTATGTTTTTTTTACAGTACTTTAGACTAAATAGGCATTGAACAGATCACGCGGTAACAGAGCAAAGCACCTTGGTCGCGTAGCTGCAGAGTATACGCAGCTGTTGTACCACGCTTCAAAAGCTCGAGCAGAGAAGTGCATGTTTGTCGATCAGATACAATGGGTTTGTGAGGTCTTCCCTCCCTCTCTATTGTCCACCTTAGCTCATTCCCCTCTCCTCTCTTCCGTGGCAGAGAATTGACAGAATACACTCAACTATATCCTCCGATCTTGATCATGTGTTTGCCGCGGCTCTGGTTGCTCTGACGGACAGCAAGGCGGAGGGAAAGAATACAGAAATGGAAAAGACGAAACTACTTTCAGATGTCATGGAATGTTTGAGGACATACGATATACTTGGCCTCTGGAGAGATGCCGAAGACATTCTGAGAAAAGAAGTTGTTCGGGTCTTTGTTAAAAAGGTAGGTTCCATAGACTTCTCCCCTGATGGTGTGTTGATTCTCCCCAGACCATATACCCTGGGGCTCTGGCAGCTCCTCATTCGCCTATCGTTCCTCATACGCCGTTGGCAGCATCAAAGATGATGTCTTTTTCTTCAAGCAAATCCTTGCCTCCACGGACCCCATATACACCTTTCACTGCTCTTGTCTCGACAAGACAAAACAATTCGTTTTCTATGGAGCACACATCTACTTCTCCATTTATCTATTTGCTAGAAGACTCTGATGACCCTCTGGCTAGATTGTACAATCAGGTTTTACGTTTTGTTGAGCGGGATCTCAGCCGTATCATGAATATTGCAGAAATCGTGTCCATCAAATCAGTATCTTCATCTTTGCCTGAAAAGGGGCTTGTTTCCCCTTCTCCTTCCTCAGAGCATACGTCCCATAAATTTAAAATCATGGCAAACGTAATATGGGAAGAGATAGGGAGGGCAATGATCAATGAACTGGGTGGTATAATATTTGCGTCCGGGCGGCCTAACGAGTTTAGGAAAGTAAGTATTGAAGAACCACCACAACAACATAAACTAATTTCGAATTCTTCAGCATTACCAGCTTTCCCAGGCATTCATCCGTTCTTTGGAATATCTTGCACCCTCAGTGCATTCCATAAGGGCTATGCGAGCACATCCGATATATCTTGCTTTTGAACAGCAATGGCAACTACCCGTCTATTTCCAGATGCGATGGAAGGAGATCGTTGGATCTCTAGAAGAATCACTTTCCGTTCCCCGGATCGAGCCCATATTTTATAAAGGTCAATCCGACACCACCTAGAATGTACTGTAGGCTGAACGAGTGCTTGATAGACAAAATGTCCTTCATGACATCTCAGGCGAACGCAGTATGGGTTGCTATCACTGCTTGTTGGAGTGCCGAGGTTTTCATTGCAGACCTGCGCCACAAGTTTTGGAGACTGACACTACAGGTGAGTTTACTCAGCGTACATTGCCCAGGCATGAATACTTGACAATCTTTCCAGATTTTGAGCAGGTATAGGACATGGCTGGATCAAAGTGCATCAAAACACGAAGCTATCCCTAAACCTTCGATTGGGCCAACAGCGGATAAGGTGGCGTCCTGTACTATTAGTCCTATCCCGCTTTTTCTGAGCAAATTATGGTATAGAATCCTGCCTCCCCCCCGCAAACTCGTGCTTCCACTCCTGTTCAGGCCCATGAATCCTCCTCTGTTGAAACCATGGCAGTTGACGATGCTACTCTACGACAAAACGTTGCCGTGATGGTTGATATCAAAGCCTTGCAGACTCATTTATTGGCTCTTTGGCGTGAAGAAATTAGTATGATGCTCCCTGAAGTGTCCGACGATGAAGCTAGCAATGCAAGTGCTCAAGGTTCAACAGCTAATCATCGGTCTCTTGTTCGAATAACACCACTGACTCTTTCACAGAGGCTCTTCATACCTCCCTCTCTAATCTAACCTGCTTGATTGCCCCGCTGTCGAATGAGATTGTCAACATTCTGACGAAACGCTGCTGTGATGCCCTTTTAGCTGTTCGATCCATCCCCTCACAATTCAGGGCTATGTCGAATAAGCGTACCCCAACTGAACCAAGCTATTTCGTGGCATCTATCCTCCGCCCTTTGAAACTGTTCTTTGGCATTGGTGTCGGAGATGGTGTAGGGATTCCCTTAGAGGAAAATTATGTTCAGCTTTACTCTGTCGAAATATTTGACAACATTGCACAAAGGTACGCGCTACTGGTTGTTTGTATACTCAGGTATTCACCTTCTATAGATACATATATTACCTTACTGCAATGAAGAAGACAGAAGAATCTCTTCGCAGACTCAAGAAGGGTAAAAAGACGACCTTTTCGCTTTTTGGAAGTGCCAATGCGGGGAGGGACGACGATGGTAGAGACGAGGAACGTATCCGCATCCAGATGATTCTTGATGTGGATGCATTTGGGAGAGATGGGGAGTCTCTTGGAGTTGATTTGCGGAAATGCGAATCCTATAACACCTTGAGAGACATGGTTCAGGTTCTGGAAGGCAAGACATCGCAGTTGACCGCATTTCGTCAATCTAACCGCTTTTTAGCTCCTGATTCCTCGTAATTGTCTTTTCCAAGAAAATTAGGCACTTTAATGTAGTAAATAACATAGATCCAATTAAGGTGAACAAGCATCGTGATATACTAATCCTGTCCGTGAAACAACAATTTTTGAGGAAAAAGATCTGTTAGCATCAGAACGAGAAACTGTCGATGTAGCATGGATGAACAAGAACTTTCGACAATGGGCACAAAAGTTTTGAGAGGCGGCCCAACCATGGTCACGTTCTCGTACAACTTCAGCCATTGTTTCAACCAAGTCACGATCAACAAGATGTTTCGTAATGACGAGCATATCCCCTTCTGATCGGTAAGACTCTAACATGCCTGTAAGGATGGCACGGAACTCGGTGTACTGATGCATAGATGGAGGGGCAGATTCAACAAGTCGTTTGAATAGGCGAGGGAAGGAGACAGCTTGTGTTGTCGCAACGGAAACTAGAGACGCAAATGTCTTCTGGACAAGGGTGCGAAGTGTGACCATTCCATCGTCCTGATCGACAAAAATTTCCGACAACCCAGGTTCTATCCGTAGAGACGATAGCGCTTGTAGACTGTGGATTTGACTGTTGAGGAGCTGGAACCAAATATCCTCTAAAGGAATCTCAATATTGGAACTATCCCTGGAATGTTCTAGACATATTGCTACGCCAGTTGTTGCGATGGACACCAAAGACTGAAGGTCACGGCGAATTTCACCTATTGGGCCTGCCGATGGACTAAGAACGAGATTGATTATTCGTTGAGTCAAACGCTTTTGGAAAGCTTCAGCTTTTTGTAAAGCTTCCTGTGGGTAGCCACGCCGGTTCGTTGCCCACACTATAGCATCATAGACCCCTTCTGTTTCGCAGATGAGGAGGGTTGAACTCCAATCTACGAACTCGGTTGGAAGGCACTTCAAAACGTCGATTACGTCGCCCGGATGTTGCCGGCATTGTAAGGATATATAAAGTTGACGCAGACCTGTTGATATATTCCGTGAGGGTACGCCATTTGGTGATTGGAATTTCTCGTCGTCTTCCTCTTGCTCCGGTGGATTGAGAAGGCGGCGGAGATAGACGAGCTGGCCCTGATCGTCGGGAATACTTTGCAACGCTGTCTCGTGAAGGTCAGGCGCATGCTTGTCAAGGAGAGACGCCGTATCCGTGAGACTAAAGGCCAATAGTTGGGGAAGGAAGGCTGATAAGGCGGAACGTATGTCAGGGGATAATAAGCCCTTATTGGCACGACCATTCATAGTCAAAACTTCGTCGACGCTGTACAGAACTTCTGAAGGGCGAAGATCATGGTCATCCATATATGCAGAAAGTAATGGTCCCCAACGACGTTCCTGCCGATGCCATGACCGAAGTATTCGATAAAACCCCGCAGACTCAAAGAGATGGACGATATTTTCACTATCATGAGGATTGTAAGTGGAGAGTAAATATTCTGCTGCCAACTGTCTATCTTCGCGCGTGTCAAGATTTGGGTCTTCAGCGAGGCGAATAAGAATATCGTGAAGTGCGCTAGGAGGCATCAGAATGAAGAATTGAGGGTATTTTGGAACGTTGCGAGCGATGAAAATGCTGACAAGAGTGGAATCTGCTGGAGAAAGATCCCCGACTGCCATGATTTCCAGCAGTATCCTGACGATGACAAGCCGATTCGTGCTTTGAGACTCATCGTTCAAGAAAGGGTCTTCGAAAACAATGTCAAGAGAGTGAAGAAACGATTCCGCGTCGAAGCGAAGAAGCTGCCGAACGTAAGGATAAGTTGGTTCAGCGCCACCTTCTTCATCTGCGGTAAGTACGAGTCTGGATCCTTCTCCAAGGGGCCAAACACAGGAGCGTCCGAAGAATATAAAAGCATAAACTTCCTTTTTGGCACGTAGGGAATCATCATCCGGTAAAGGTTCTTCGCTAGGGTAGGAGAGGCCAGATAAGACGGTAGAAAGATAAGAGTAAATCTTGTATGCGTTTATGATAATGGGCCCCAGTTTAGCCTCGGCGTCTGGATATAATTCGTGCGAATTTGATCTGGAACGTCGAAATTGCTGGACCTTTCGAATCAGATCAAGTAATTCAACAACAGGTGCGACGAAATCGTGAAGTGCCCGAGTATAAATATATATAAGGGCATCGTATAGGTGGTACCTTTGACAAAGGTGAATGGTTTGGTTGATGTCCAGACACCCAGGTTCTATGTGCCATATTATCTTTTCAATACGGTCCGGGCGGTCGTCGTCCTCGTGCAAGGTGACCAATCGTTGAGTGACTCGTGGTGGTATGTGATGCATATCGTTATTGAGAACAAAGGGTTCCAGCTGGCGAAGGAAAATCTTTGAAATTCCTGTATCATCAAATCGTTGGAAAAGGTCCTCGAACAGAAAATCATAATCGTCAAGGGCGATAGATGCGCGACAAGAAACCGTCACCAGATCCTCAAATAAAGAAGTTCGATCGACCCCACGGCCATCTGGAGTGACGTGGGTTCCATCTGTCATGCGATCTTCGGAGAATGTATAACTAGCGGATGCTACCATTAGGTCCTTTATCTTCACTCCGATGGTCGCTTTGCGAAGAACAGGGTCGTCTGGAAGACCGTTCGTGTTTCCAGGGGCCTCACCGACGTAATAGGATCTGGCGAGGTTAATGGCGCTGAGAAAATCGCCGTCTTCCACGAGGGACAAAATACGGTCGGCCCAGGTAAGAAGTGTTCCCACTCGGAGTTCATTTCGACACTATGACATGGACTTCTCTCAATTTGTCGCCTTTAGTTTATAGTGTCGACTCACAAGCAGAAAAATCTTTCCCTTGTAGACCCGAATGCTATGTGTAACATCTCCTACAGAATCAACATGTGACACGGCACTGTTAACAGTGGATGCAAGAGGCGATGAGACAAGCGAGAGACCGTCGAAGCTAACAGATTCGATGAAGTTCAGGGCCCGAGCGTCAAGAACCTGTAAATTTCGAGAGGTCAAGACGATGATTTGCTGCCCATGATTTAGATCACACGAGCTTCTCTTAAAAAGAGTAAAGTAGCTCACGTGAACATTAAGCCATTGAATAGCAAGAATGTCATCCTCCGTAGAACAACGGCCAATATCTTGATAAAGAACTCTTCCGACTTCCACAACAATTTCTTTGCCCGTCCGAGAATTTAGTGCTGTCTCTTTGGACAGAGATACGTCCACTCGAACAAGTCGAAGAGCACAACCCCAAGTAAACGCGAGTACAGGAGCTGGGGTGGGATTGTGATCACTATTGAAGTTCGGTACCGCACTTGGAGGTTGAGCGCTCGGGTACCATGCCAACGTGCCTCTCGCCTTTGATGCAGAATTTGAAGTAAATCCTTCTTCAGGATCGCGAGGGCATTTGAACCAAGTTCGTGGAGTAGGCTTCAGCCCAACCACGACAAGTTTTGAGGGTGTTAGCATAGCAATGATATTGTATGCATCGGTTGCATGAGGTGATCCCAATGGCAAAGGCGCTGTGGCCAAAATCGTGTACCGCGACCTACGGCGCCGCGGAAGTGAAGTGTCGGGAATGTGAACTGAAGATGCAGCACCTGCAGTTCTTGGAGTCTGCAGGGTAGTGGTTGACTGATACTGCCCGAGAATTCGAAGGATGTCCGGTGCCTCAATGAAAAGCATCTTTCCCAGACTATGAGAGAATGCTAGACCACGATCATCCGAGGAAACAATGGCCGTGTGTCGTCCAGCTATAAATTCTACGCTTACAATTCTGGACCCCTTAATGTGACCTTCCTTGCGGCCCGACGCAATTGCTTCAAGAGTCGTAGGTGGCACAAAACGAGCGGGAACCTTGGGATGTTTCAGGTCAAATAACTGAATATGGCCAGAAGCATGACCGGAAGCGACATAAGTGTGGTCATGCGACAATGCAACAGCAGTCACAGCTCCGACGGGCTTTCCTTGAGCAAAATTTTAAATCAAAAGCCTTCAAACCGCGGAATCATGAACTTACCAGGGACGTCATTCCCACAAACACATTTCAATTTCTGTTTGAAGTCGAAAACGCATACCTTTCCTTGGTCAGTCCCAACGCAAATAAGCCCATTGGCTGCCAATACAGTAGGGATTCCCAACACTGGCGCACCAAGCACAGATGAGAGTTTTTGTGTCAAAGGGTTATACATTTGTTTCGAAATGTTGGAGAGATGAGTCCATCTGAAAACGTCTTGTTCCAAGGGTATTGTATCCCCGTTCATCCTCCCGGAAAAGCCGGATCGAGATGATGGACGTGACATGGAGGAAAAGTGAGAAGGAGAAGGAGACATTCCTTCTGGAAGGTGAGAATTGGATGTCAACCTGCTGCCACCGCTCCCATTAGAGGGAGAATGAAGAATTTGTGGAGTGTATGACCGAAGACGTGAAACACTGGGCGATAGAAATGGTCGCGAAACCTTAAAGATAGCACTGAAATCTGAGGAATTCATATGAACGGGCATAACGGAATCCAGAGACGGAGACGTAGTATGTTTATTAGAAGTCATTTCGTTCTGCAAGGTCAACGATACATGGTGAAGACAGGACGAGGATGAGATGGGCAGCTTAAACTTACAACGAAAGCCTTGCTACCCGGAGGATCATCATTCTCTTCATGAATTGAAGCTGTTTTCATTTCAGGCGCGTCCACTTCGTCATCTGTGAGCTCTGAACCCAGAACCTCCCGTAGTTGGTCCGTGTATCCTGCAGGTATGTCAGGCGCATCGACTCCAGTGTAGACAAAGCCTTCGTCGTCGTCGTCGTCGTCATCATCGGCATCAACGCGCCCATAAGTCTCGTACTCATCATTGAAAAGTTCATCCATCCGAGTAGAATAGTCCCCAGAATGCTCCTCGGCGTTGGTGCCAAAAGTATGGTCAGAGAGCGCGTCGGGGGATGGTTGCCTTGATGTACCAGCTACATCTTCGGCGGTATAATGAAATTGATCGTTGCCAGTCGATAAGGACATCGACGGACGGTGTGTATCCACAATTTAGAACCAAGGAATCAAGTCTAGCTAGCAGTATAATGTCTTTCGTAAGCAGCAAGGCATCAATCATTCAACACCGTTCAAGCAATACTTAAATATTTGATATTGATACAATAGAAACGAACAACAGTGTACAACGACTCTGGCCGAACAAATACAAGATTAGTTCCCCTGATGGGGAAGAGACTAGAACCTCCATTATCAAGAAAAGCAAGACACAAAAATCAATTTAGGAAACATATTGCGTCATGTCGAATTCAACCTGCGGTCTCGCTCCCGATTCCTAGCGCCAGGCCCGAACCGCTCCTGGAATCTGATGAGTTCTTCCATAAGCTCTTCCATCATCTTCATCGTTGCAGATGATTGGGTATCGTCAAACTGCAATGTGGGTACAGGCAAGGAAGCCTCAGGGAGATTGGCTGAATCTCGCTGCACTGGCGTTGCTACCTCGTTTTCATCAACCGTCATACTTCCGACTTCAGCTTCCATTCCAAGCTCAATAGTCCTCTTGGCTTTCTTCAGCTCTTCTTGATATGCTTTAGCCAAAGCCTCCCTCCGCCTGCTTCGATCCTGGGCCGACGCCTGTTCCCTTCCCACCCATTCAACCAAGGACCTCACTCGTTTATTCATGTCTCCTACGCTCATCCTTTTGGCTGGCCATTTAATCTTAACACCCCTCTCAACGGTGTGATCGGCGCTCTCCCCCCCTACTCCAGATGCATTCGCACTACCTCGAACCTCCAACGGCTGCGGCGCCTCTGTAGGTAACATTGGCTCCAAATGAGCCAGATAGTCTGGCAGATTCCAAGAGGTATAGAGTGTTTGCTGAGAGACTGCATACGCATGTGAATTACGGTAAGCGCGAGCCGACTCGTTTGTACTGGATCCTGATATTTGACTCGGCCCATTAAGTGGGGCACGGCGGGCATTGTTATCTCCGCTAGCAGTATGGTTGGAATGGGATGCTGGCGGTCGTTTCTGTCCTTGGGAAGATTTTGCTCGACCATGATTTCCCTGTCGCTTCGCCGTGCTCGAAGGTGGCTGAACTGATATTACTCATCACGTGAGTCGAGAAGAGAAAGCTTATCGAGAGAACATACTTTCGTCGCCATCGACGGCCGCAAGTGCGTCGAGATTGAGCGCAGCAGGTGTAACTTTTTTCCCGCCACGTTTATTTGAACGCGCAGGCTTCGAAGGCGCGGTGTTGGGCTGAGTGAGAATTCTGGCTTGACCAGGAGTGCTGTCTCTGACAACTGATCCTGGATGATCAGACGCAGTAGAAGCAGATCTCGTGCGTTTCTTGGGAAGGCTGGAGGAAGAAAAGTCACGAATTGAAAGCATAAAGAAGAAAGACTTGAAAGCACTTACGTGTCTTCTTCGGCCCGTTTTCTTTTCCTTCGACTGCTCGACCCTTGTTCTGCCTCATCGTCAACTGTCGGTTGGAGGTCACGAGCTCCACCAGATGTTACACTGGAATTATCATGGGCAGCGGCAGCCTCAGCTGCCGTCGCTTCAATGATCTCCTTGAGGCTCTCGTCAAAAGCAGCATCTCGGCTGTTCATTGTATTTCTGCGTTTGGCTGGTTGCTTCAAAAGAGTGGCAGGAGAATGGGAGCGAGATACACGCGAGGTGGCAGAGTTGTGATGAGAGTTGGTGGACGACTGCCGAGGGGTTCGCTTGGATCGTTTCCTGGAGGACCTCCTGTTAGTTGAGTATATGAAGGAAACATGGGTACCGACTTTAGAAGATCCATGTGAAGCTCTGGTTTACATTCTTCACAGTAATAATCGTCGTCGTAGAGCTGATCTTCAGATTCGAATCCCATGCATAACCCGTGTTGCCAAACCTTACAGGTTTCACACTGCACCATAAATTCACCTGCATCCGGGTCATCCTCTCCTTACAGGAATATTCAATGAGGACAAAGGATTATGAAAGATACGGTTCAAAGGACTCACCAGTGCTGCCACAAACACAACGTGTGATACCCTGTTCCTCATCCTCTGGGGCATCTAGAGGTAGATTTTGAGCAGAATCAGCAGTATCGGCTGGAGCTATGGTTTCGAGAGCGGCCTGTTTGTCCTTGTCCTTGTCCTTGGATTTTCGTTTCGCCCGACTGGCGTTAGTGGAGTTGGCGGAGCTGGTGCAGGGTGCAGGGCCGTTTTTGCGGTCGTCAACAGTCTCTTCGAGGTCTTCCTGCTTGAGACGCTTCTGCCGCCCGTTGCTGGTGGAGGAGGTGAGAGGGGGTCTGCTGGGAACTTCCTTTTGTCTTGGGGGTGGGTCTGAGTCGGGTGACTTGCTGGTGGATGTCGAGGGAAGGGATCGACGGCCAGAACGACGTGTTTCGCGTGGAGAAAGTGGCGGGCCCATCGTTGCAGCTTGAGCCATGGGCGACGGATTGGGCGTGGTAGAGTCGGGTCTTCCCTTGTCCCTCAGCCTGACCGTGACCGACATCATCACCACAACTCCGTTCACGTGCTTTTGTTACACTCCGTGACCATCAAAATTTTTCACCCATCAGACTCCTCGAGGCAATAGAATGTGCTGTACATGACTCAGATTGTCCTCGCCCAATATGGCTCCTACCGCCACCATCGAGTACTCTTCCCATGCTCCTGAGCCCCTGTCTTATCCACGACTCGCGAAGCATCACCTTACCGATTCCAACACTCCTGACTATCTGAGGCTCATCCTCACCTCGAAAGTCTATGACATCCTCAAGGAAACTCCTCTCGTTCTCGCCACCAACCTAAGTGCCAAGCTCGGAAACCAGATCTGGCTGAAGCGAGAGGATCTCCAGGAAGTCTTCAGCTTCAAGATCAGGGGTGCCTACAATTACATGGCCAATCTAACAGAGGAGGAGCGATGGAAAGGTGTCATCACCTGTAGTGCTGGTTAGTGTGCGTACCCTGTCTTTCCGGTTTGGCAGCTGATCTTACCATTACCCTTCTCTCGATCGATTGTGGTTTATTCTTTCTCCGAATTTGTTCAGGCAACCATGCTCAGGGTGTAGCACTTTCTGGCGCTCGTTTGGGCATTCCTTGCACGATCGTGATGCCCCAAGGAACTCCATCCATCAAAGTTCGCAACGTGACCAGGCTTGCAGCCAAAGTCATCCTTCATGGTTCAGATTTTGACGAAGCAAAGGCAGAATGTGCTCGCCTAGCGGCTCTCCATGGCCTAGCTTTTGTCCCCCCGTACGATGATCCCCTCGTTATTGCAGGCCAAGGAACCGTAGGCATGGAGATCTTGAAACAAGTACCGGATTCCGATAAATTAGATGGGATCTTTGCTGCTGTCGGTGGGGGTGGGCTGGTTGCTGGCATCTGCGAGTACGTAAAAAGGATCGGCAATCCAACTACCAATGTCATCGGTGTTGAAACTGTTGATGGCGACGCTATGAAGCGAAGCCTTGCTCAGGGAGATCGCGCCACTCTCAAGGAAGTTGGCCCCTTCAGCGATGGCACAGCTGTAAAAGTCGTTGGGGCAGAACCATTTAGGATTTGCAAGCAGTTTCTGGAAGATATCGTCATAGTAGACAATGACGAGATTTGTGCTGCGATAAAGGATGTGTTTGAAGGTTTTAACATCCGCCTCCTCTTTCATTGCTGCAATGCTCAATCGCCTCATCGTTAGAAACCCGTTCAATTACTGAGCCGGCGGGTGCTCTGTCCCTTGCTGGCCTGAAACGCTATATCATCAATAACAACCTCATTGGAGCTCAAAAAAAGTTTGTAGCTGTCATCAGCGGTGCTAACATGAATTTTGATCGTTTGCGGTTTGTTGCGGAACGTGCGGAACTCGGAGAGGGTCGGGAGGCTCTTTTGAGCGTCGATATCCCAGAACGACCGGGAAGGTTTGTCTATTCCTGTGTTTTCTGCTCATGACAAGTAATCGTTGACACTGGTGTGATTGTTCAGCTTCATCGCTCTTCACACTGTCATACACCCTCGGGCAGTAACAGAATTCATCTATCGGTATAATGTTACGGGGGACCGAGCGCATGTCATGCTTTCGTTCAGAGTAGACCCGAAATCACGAAAGGAGGAAGTCAAAGAAATCTTAGCGGCACTTGAAATGAATGATATGAAGGGATATGATATCAGTGACGACGAGCTAGCGAAAAGTCATGCAAGGTATATGGTCGGTGGTTGCCAGGTTGTACCCGATGAGCGCATTTTCCGGTTTGGTGCGTCTTCTTTGCTTGTATTCGAAAAATACTGATTGGGAGCCCCAGAATTTCCCGAACGACCTAATGCTCTTCGATCTTTCTTGCTTGGCCTGCATCAAGGATGGAATATATCTCTTTTCCACTATCGCAATCATGGTGCTGGTTCGTGGAATACGATAGATATCACTTCTTGTTACTAATTGATTATATCGAAGATCTTGGCAGGGTTCTGGCCGGTATTCAAGTTCCACCGCCTGACTATCCTGCATTTGACGAGTTTCTTGAGAAACTCAACTTTGCATACATCGAAGAGACTCAGAACGTCGTGTACAAGCGCTTTCTACGGGGTTAAATACAATCCGAACGACAATCTGTCTCAAGTAGAATATCTATCTAAGCTATTCCAATCTATCCTGAACTATCTTTACAGTGTGTAAATTCTATATTCGAGCAGTGAGAACGTGAAGGAAGGTAACGACAGCTAAACAGCAAATTAATATAACATCGATTAGCGAATGGGTGTAAGAAAAGATTCCAATATTCCTACGGCGTGTCCGAACATACATACTCTCTCCGGCCTCAAACCTCAATAGGCTTGCTGCTTTTGCCAACATTCCAGAGCCACTGCAGTGAATTCCTCAGTGACTTGTTGCGGTGGTGGCGTCCTGTGGCGGTAGCGGACTTAGCATTCGGTGGCGGTGTCGGTGATGCAACAAGATTAGGAGATGATGAAATTGACGGGACACTCATAGCCTCAACAGCCTTGATAGCGAGAGCAGTAGTGAGGCCACGATTCCCGATCCGAACGCCCGACGACCCATATTTGTACATCCAACCGATCTCCCAGCCACCATCTTCGCATTGCAGTGGAAGTAATGCTCTAAGATCAACCTCGTTCCTGATCCCGACGAAATCGGTGACGATGATACGCATCGCGAGTGCGAGAGCATCTCCCTCGGCACCAATCCTCTCTTGTACTCTCTCCTTCAAGAGAGGTTTCAGCATAGCATGTAGCTCCTGGTCGCCTGAAGTGGCTAGTAACCGACTAGTGAAAAAGAGGAAACATTCAGGTGTTTCGTAATATCTGGTGCCTTCAAGATACGCTCGATTATGAAGGACCTCATGGACCCACTGCAGCGTTTTCTGAAGCTCATTGCCACGACCATACGAGTAAAAGAGGCTCAGGGCGTTTACGCAAACGATGGGATCGAAACGGGGTCTACGATGGTCAAAATACGTCTGATTATTTTGTAAGTAAGAACCCGAATATATTAATTGATTAAGAACATACCAGAATAATGCCGTCTGGACCTATATAGTCAAGCATTTCGTCCATAACAGAGAATGCGAGTTCTTTTTCCCGGCGGAGCACGGTCAAAGCTAAGGATGTGGTGTCGAGATCGAATGGAAATTGTTCTGTCGTGAGCTGTCCCTTCCCTGCATGGACAAGTTCAGTAAAACTCCTACGCCACGAGAAGGGTCAAGGACAAGGATACCTTGGAAAAAGTTCCACGTTCTAGGGTGTTCTACCAGGTCGACCAGTGTCCTGTAGAGGTTAAGTCAAAGTCAAGTTATACTCACGACTCATGCTACGTACCGATCGTTGGTGGCCTCAAGTATTAGTAGCTGAGCAAAATTCTCCCGAAGCTCGACAGCCGCATGCTTATCAGTCTTGTCTGTAACTGAAGAGAGATGGCCAGCGTTCCGCTTCAGAAAATCACGGCCTCTAGTAATCGGGTCGCCAATCAGGTTACGGAGAGCACGCGCGACGGTCTTCGAATTATCGAAGATGATACCGTATAGACCAAGAGAACGTGCAGACAAAACGTTTTCTGAACGATCGTCCACAAAGATGGTCCTTTGAGGGTCAACACCTGTTGCCAACAAGACTTGTCTGAAGAAACCAAGATTTGGCTTGCGTTCACCAGTAGTGCCTGAGGTAAAAATCCGGTCGAATATTGTCCAGTCTGCCGGCTTTGTGCGGAGGACCTCATAATCTGGCAAGGAGATATTCGACATCGCGAAGACTTGAAGTTCGCCGTTAGACTGAGCCTTCAGTTCCCGAATGAGCGCAATAAGCTCGTCATCGGCATGGACGGAATCCCGAGCCTGTTGAAATGCCTGTGCAATTTCATCAGGCTCGAGCATGAACTCTTCCCCAACTTTGGCGTAACAATCGGCTTCAGAGAGACGTCCTCGTTCGTAGTCGAACCATGTAGGTGAGGAAAGGATTTCACGAAGAGTTCGGGCCGATATACTAGTCTTTGTATCGGGAGACCATTTGAATAATACGTCTCCAAGGTCGAAGATAATAGCAGTATACTGACAAGACATCAGACGAGCAAGACGAATTTTCATGTCTTTGCATAATTTGAATTTATAGGAAGAGAAGCCTGGTCTCTCTCCGATGGACGAACCGAGCCATGTGCCTGGATGATGAGGATGGGTTGCGTTGGTCAGGGATCTGCCCTCATCCATAATGACGAGCCGCCTCAAGGCAAGTGGTGTGGGGTCGCACAAACGACCCGACAGGGTTGAAATAGCGACCCGGGCAACCCTGAGCAACCCGGATAACCGTCACTTTGGAGCGAAGCCTCGTGGTAATAATTTGCTTCCGGAAGAAACATATTCGAAGGAGTTCGTCTTGATGTCTAAACGCCTGTCGGGATTCAGTAAGTATGAGCGAGACCAAGGAGTACTCTGGCCTAATCTACTGGGCGATTTAGATCTAGAGGCGATCGCTCAATCGTTCAACGTTGATTAACGATTATCGAGATCGGTTAAACCCAGGTCCTTGAAGATTGCCGACCCTTTATAAGTCATACGTATTAGCGGGTCAGGCCTTCGCCTTTAGACTCAGGAGTGTAAGCTAGTGTAAGGTGCAGATGAAAGGAAACCGATGGGCGTGTTGATCCAGGCTAATCCCCGTTGATCCACGGCACCACATAAATACTCAGTTGCTGAAATTCTGCGTCACTATGAGCAAGTACGATTTGGATCAGCAGAAGTCAGTTCCAAGCGACCTATTATTAACCCGGTCAGAGATATCCCTCTGGTTACATCATTAAATTCAGCTCTCAAAAAAGACAGACCGGGAACTTGCAGTCCAGTGTTCAGGAGAACTGCAAACGTCATGATCGCGATTCACGGCCGAGAGTTGGCTGCCGGGGCATATAATATGAGCATCTCTTCAGATAGGCGATCAGATTCTAGTACATATCTCGAAAACGCATGATCACCATCCATATGCATGATGAGGCTGCGGGAGCATCTATGTACGAGCATCTCTTCTGAGTAGGCGATCAGATTCTAAGATGGTCGATGCTGAGCATGAAGTTGGTACATCTGTCTGCCTTTTTGAAACATTAACCGTCCGACGTCTAGCAACGTAAATTGGGTAATGAGATCACATTAATTGAGGGAAGATTCTGCCTAGGATGTTGCACGAAGTTAGGTGGGAAAAATGAGTGAAAAGGCCATGCAGTGGAGGCTCCAGGGTCATTGTGTGATCTATCAGAGTGATTCGGTGACTCCTGCTTGCAAGGGAAACATCGCCTAAGTTTTGAAAGATTGATTTCACATACGGCCGACCACATACCTCCACCTACATATAATAGTTTTATCCCCGCTAGCGCTGAGTGGACGGAAGCAGAAAAATCTGTGGATACACACCGAAGCATATGGCATCATCTGCCGCGGCAGTGACGATTGATTGTGCACATGATCCATGTCATCATCGTCAAGTATGTAGGCGTAAATGCTAAAATGTCGAGTCTTGCTGCCACATGGGCCTCAAGTTATTTCATGATTAAGACGGAGTATGTAGTACTTCAAGTTCTTCAATTCCAACAAGATTGGTCACTGATACTTATAAGACCAACATGTACGGCACTTAGGATATTCATTATTATTATTGCAGTCGGAAATTTGCTGGCCCTCTAGTGGACCCACTGCAGACTACTTATTCGGCAGACTGGAGATGAAGATAACGGAGCACTAGAACTCCTCAAGAAAAAACACGTTCGTCAGTTACTTATGTTTGGGACATAAACAGTTCAGGGGCATTCTGCAGGAATGTCACCTGCCATGAAGTCATTTTCTGAAAACAGTAAAGTGAGAAAGGGACGCCAAAGCACCCTCACTTGATTATGGACGGCCGTGTCAATTATCACGCTAGAATTGCAAGTAAATACTCCATGAGTTGTGTTCGTACCGCATGGGATCAAAGATGATCTCCGAAAATCACTCATGAAATTTGAAACTTGATGCAGAACTTCTTTCATTTGCCTGCGTACAGCCCGAGATCTTGTGGGTACAGGGTACAGAGTGTCCATTCATCAGAAAACTTGGGAGGGTGTTACATCAAGCGAGTTGTCTGTATGGCTGAAGTGTGCACATCAAACGTTCGGTATGAAGAAGCACATGGTTGCGAGACGGAATGAGATGTTGCGATCGTGGTATGATAGAACAATACTTTGAATCGAGGTCAATGGCTATCCTGAAGAATATATGTGGTTTGTACAAAGGTGACAACCTAGACCAATTCACGCACCTCCTTCAAAGACTAATGGTGATGATCAGCTTGTCGGTTTTGACTAAGATATACATTTTCGCCAATTACATAGGCAGTGAAAGCAACAACTGCAATGCCGAAGCCAGGAAAGAGTTGACGAAACATGATGCGGTTGGAAAAGACAGGACTCTTCCTCCATGCCTCCCTTTTGGCCCATGGGTCCCTGAAGAGCGGAAGATTGGACATGACTAACAAAAGGAACGATAAGTGAATGTGCAGGAGGACAAGAAACGGACTTGCTGTGTGCGAGTGAAGAGCTTTGACGACGACTCGCCGACTTGCGCCGGTCTTGGGTGGACAGATGCGTGATCTGACAGCTTAGGGTAGGCTAATGCGACTTGTCCGGAAATTTGATCAAATACAACGACTTGTCTCATTCCTCCCTGTCTACTCCCTCTGCTTGCCTATTTCCCACTCCTTGGCCTCCCCTATCACTCGCCTGGCGTCTTCTATCCATTCCGCAGCCGCACCCATGCCTAGAGAGTCTCCTGTCCCCGTCATTAACCGACGTTTGCCTGGTTTGAAATCAGAACCCATTGGCCACTCCAATCCCGTGACTACTAATGGTAAAGCTCTCGCGAGCGAGGCGGATGGGAATATATCCATGAGTGAGGATGATGATTTACCATTGGTGAGTTTGCGTGCTTGGTCAGAGCAAACACCAATTGTTCAACAAGCGTCGATCGTGCCACCTCATCATATAGTCGCAAACGATACGCACTTCTGAACCTGTTGCCACTCCTTCGAAGCTTAAGCGCAAGAAGCCTGTCTATGCTGAGTCGTCCAGCGACGAGGATACACCTCTGGCTTCCTCTCCAGTCAAGCGGGGAGCTACCGCGCGACCTGCTGCGCTTGCCACCAGTTCTACTCGTTCAAACGGTGCAAATGGGAAGAAAGTTATCAAATCAGAACCGGTCTCTTCTGACAGCGAAGTCGACGTTCCGCCCCCGCGCAAAACCAATGACAAACCGTCCAAAAAGAAGCTCAAAGAGGAAAGAAACGACTCGAACATATCGGACGATGCAGTTTCTTTAGCGTCTAAGAAAACTGCATTCTCGAGGAAGCGGAAACTCAAGTCGGAAAGCGATGATGACGATGATAAACCCATTCAAACTAAGAAAGCCGTCGCGAGGCCTCGAGCGAAGAAGGTCAAGAAGGAAGAAGACGTATCTGGCTCTGATACCCCCAAACCCAAGAAGCGTTCTACTAAAACTGTGAAGGAAACAATCGACGATTCTTCAGTCAAGGGCAGTAGGAAGAAGAAGGAGAAAGAGGAACAAGGGCAGGAAGAGGTCTTTAGATGGTGGGATGCGGATGTCGATGGTGATGGCTCTGTCAAATGGCAAACCCTTGAGCACAACGGGGTCATATTTCCTCCTCCCTATGAACCCCTACCTAAAAATATCAAAATGAAGTATAATGGTATGATGAATGTCTTCTCTTCTGTAGTGATTACTGCCTTACCGGCTTCCATAGGGAAGGAAGTCAACCTTCCTCCAGCCGCAGAGGAAGTGGCTGGATTTTACGGAGCAATGTTGGAGACGGACCACGCTAAAGATGCCACATTCAACAAAAACTTTTTTGAAGATTGGAAACTTGTCCTCAAGAAACACCCTCCGGTATGTCTTGATTCATTCTGGTTTATTTAACTTACAAGTACCTCCCAGCTTGACGGTACGAACATCAACTCTTTCGAGCTGTGCGATTTCCGCCCTATGTATGAACATTTTGAGGCGGAAAAAGCAAAGAAAAAAGCCATGTCTTCACAAGAGAAGAAGGAAGCAAAGAAAGCAAAGGATGAATTCGAGGCGAAATACACAACGTGTCTCCTTGATGGTCGCAAGGAGAAAATTGGTAATTTTCGTGTTGAGCCTCCCGGCCTTTTTAGAGGTCGAGGTGATCATCCCAAGAAAGGAGCACTCAAAGTTCGTAACAATTCCACGTCTATAAATCGTTCAGCTGATGAATAAGATAGTTCCGAGTGAGACCCGAAGACATCACGATTAATATAGGCAAGGATGCCCCAATACCAGTGCCAAATGTACCCGGCACATGGAAGGCTGTCACGCACGACAATACCGTCACTTGGCTCGCTAACTGGACAGAGAATGTCAATGGTAATCATAAATATGTCTTCCTTGCTGCGGGAAGCTCTCTCAAGGGCCAAAGCGACATGCTAAAGTTTGAGAAGGCTCGGGAACTCAAGGTAAGGTTGACACACACGACGAAAGGTTGCAAAATTTGACACCTCAGTTTAGGACCATGTCGATCGTATTCGTCAAAATTACACTCGCGATTTGAAATCCAAAGTGATGGCCGATCGTCAGCGAGCAACTGCAATGTACTTTATCGATAAACTCGCTCTACGTGCGGGGAATGAGAAGGGCGAGGATGAGGCGGACACCGTTGGTTGCTGCTCACTTCGTTGCGAGCATGTGACATTGGAGTTGCCAAACTTCATCATATTTGACTTCCTGGGAAAGGACTCGATCCGTTACTACAAGCGTATCGATGTCGAACCACAAGTGTTCAAGAACATTAGGATCTTCAAAGAGAATAAGAATGACGACGACAATCTCTTTGATCGCGTGAACGTAAGCCCGTTTTGGTGTTCTTGTTGCTTCACTTTGACTCGTCAGTAAACAGACGAGTTCCCTGAACAAACACTTGACATCAGAGATGAAAGGGCTCACTGCGAAGGTTTTCCGTACCTTCAACGCTTCGAGCACCTTCCAACGCCTTTTAGATGAAGAAGACCTTTCCAATGCAACCCAACAGGAGAAACTCAACGCTTACAATCGAGCTAATCGAATGGTTGCGATTCTATGTAACCATCAAAGGAGTGTTCCCAAGACTCATGATCAGTCCATGGAGAAGATGCGACATAAGGTATATCTCGGATACTGCTGTCTACAAATCAGTGTTGTTGACGGCCTTCATAGCTTCGTAGCCTCAAATACGAAAGAATGAAGCTTCGGCATGCGCTATTCAACATAGACTCCAAGTTTAAGAAGAACAAGAAGTATGCTGATGACGAGTCAGACATCGACGACGACTGGATCGTTGCCTATGAAGAGGAACTCAAAGCGAAAGAGCTTGAGAAGGCAGAGAAAAAATTTGCGAAGGACAATGAGAAACTTGCCGAAGAAGGAAAGGTCCTTTCCGATGATGTCCTACAAGAAAGATTGCTTGTTATTGAAGACGATTTCAAAAAACTTGCCAAAGAGCGAGGAACCAAGAAGGCCACTCTGAAAAGGGACAAGCCCGTCGATAAAATTGAGGAAGCTATCGACAAACTGATGGAGAAAATTAAAGGTTTTGCCCTCCAGATTGAAGATCGAGATGCTGGCAAAGAAGTTGCCCTCGGAACTAGGTTGGTGAGAGTACACTCTCTACCTTTTCGTTTCTCACCCCATTCTCGCCAGTAAAATCAATTATCTAGATCCCCGGTAAGTACCTTGTTTTAGCCGGTAGGCGAATACTGTCTAATCATAAGCTAGCATCACTGTGGCGTGGTGCAAGATTCACGACGTCCCAGTAGAAAAGTTATTTTCTAAGACCCTTCTTACGAAGTGTACGTGCGTTTGTGTTTAGTTAGAGTTCCACCATCTCACTGTTGCACATAGTTCCGTGGGCGATGGAAGTCGAGGAAGACTGGAAGTTTTAAAGGCGGGTTTCAAGTGTACTGGGACTTTGACATGCTTTCCCATCCCCCCATTATCATCCTTAACAAGTACAAGACTGTATCCACTACACTTAGACAGATTAATTCATGTGTTTTGCAATTTATTTGGTCAACTCGTGGATTATAAACATGGTATGCACTCAATTATAATTTATAGTAGAACTTGCTTGCTTGTGACGTTGACCATCATGAATCGACGCCCCGTTGTTGCATCTAAAACCACATTCGATGCTTTGACAGTCGACTCAGGGGAGGAATCGGAAGAAGACGCTGTCGTAGTGTCCTCACCAGAAATGTACGTCAACTGTCTTGTGTAGTGTCAAGGTCTTGTTGTCTCATTATCTGCAAGTTCCGCCCAGCAGGAACTCAAACCTTCCAAATCCGCCATAAAAAGGGCACAAAAGCTTGCTCGTACCGAGAAACGACAGCAACAGAAGGCGTTGGCGAGAGTACAACGCGAACACACTCTTGAGACGACAATCAAACCTCCCGACGTGTCATCATCGCCTCCTGTAACCGCCTCAGATTTATCAGAAGATGCTCCTCCTATAAAGCTTGCTGAATCTAGTTCGAAATTATCGCCAGCTATCACTACAGCTATGGCTGATTTGCCTGTGAACGGCACGCCTGTCCAGCCTGTTATTGCACCTGCACCGCCTGATCTTAATCCTCCGTCTTCTACGTCAGAGGGTCAATCACAGCCCGGGCTCGTTCCGTTGGTACCTTTACCTGCCATAGACAATGAAAAATCGGTGTCCGAACCACTAGGCAAACATGGTCAAGGGCAAGCAGAATCGCTTGTCGAGGTTTCGTATCCCGCAACTCAATCTCAAGCAGTGCCATCTCAGGCCACTGAAAAAGCGAAAAAGCGACAGAGTTTCATCACTCGCACGCTATGGACTTTCATCATGATTGGTGGTTTTATCGGTGCATAGACCTTGCCCTTTCACTGATGTTCCTACTGATGTGACTCCAGGCCTGCTACTTCTCGGCCACGCGTATATGATTCTACTTGTTATGCTATGTCAGACACTCGTCTATAGGGAAGTTACGGCGCTCTTTTCTCTTAGGTCAACGAAACCGGAGTCTTACGACGTGGAAGCCATGGGTGGGAAAGACCCATGGAGTAAAACACTCAATTGGTACTTTTTCGCCGTCACCAATTACTTCCTCTATGGAGAGAGTATCATCTACTACTTCAAGGTCTGCTACCTATACGTGTCTTATTTATAAACAAGCTGATCAACTTTATTTTTATAGCACGTTGTCTTTGCCGATGCACAGCTTCTTCCTTTCGTGACAAATCACCGTATGATTAGTTTCATACTATATACGATCGGCTTCATGGGCTTCGTAATGTCGCTCAAGAAAGGTTATTTGAAGCAGCAGTTCGGGCTCTTCTGCTGGGTACACATGAGTTTGTTGTTGATTGTCGTGTCAAGGTCGGCCAATTGCGTTCAAATTTCGTTCAAGTGTCTAATTGAGAAATAGCCACTTTATCGTGAACAACATACTCGAGGGTATGATCTGGTTTTGGGTCCCAGCGTCCCTCGTCATTTGCAATGACGTCTTTGCTTACATCTGGGGTATTACTCTTGGACGCACTCCGTTAATCAAACTCTCCCCGAAAAAGACCGTTGAAGGGTTTGTTGGTGCAGTCTGGAGCACACTGATATTCGGTGTTGTCTGGGGCACTTACTTTATGCAGTTTGACTACATGATCTGTCCTGTTCATGATCTCGGTATTAGCGCATGGAGTCATACTCACTGTACACCGAATCCTGTCTTTGTTTGGAAAGACTGGGAGATCTGGAAACCCGTAGCGGTGTTTTTATCGACCCTGGTACGCGTATTTCAAAGCCCTAGACCAAAACTGTTATAACCTCTCCTCTGATCTACAGTCCGGTCGCTCCATCAACACTATTCCATATGCGCCCTACCAATTTCACCTTCTCCTTCTCGCGTTTTTCGCCTCTCTTGTTGCACCCTTCGGAGGATTCTTTGCTTCCGGGTTTAAACGTGCCTTTAACATCAAGGATTTTGGGCAAAGCATTCCGGGACATGGCGGTATGACCGAGCGAATGGACTGCCAGTATGTTATGATTATCTCTGCCAACGCTTCACCTGACGAATTTGGTAGATTCCTTATGGGAGTTTTCACCTACGTTTATTATAGCAGCCTGGTTCGCCAACATCACGTCACAGTTGGGGGCGTCCTGCAGACCATTGTCAGCGGACTAACTCTGGACCAGCAACTGGAGTTGATTGCCGACTTGAAGAGGTATTTGGGAACGCAAGGAATAAAAGTTCCATGACCATGGCTCATTATAATTCAATCACTCATCGCACATTGGTCATGTTATACCTGATATTCATCCTAATTCTGATCAATTGATGAGAGAGTGTGTCAATTGAATCGTCAAACCACTGTCCATTTGGCAAGCCCACCAAATGACATCGCCGTACGGCCCAACGCATTTCTGAATGTACGTATTCCAATGCCTTTAGCGTCTCGGCCGTTCACAGTGGTCACGTAAAATAATGATACCTCTCCAGATCCTCTGGGGATATATACGTCTGCACCCCAACCACCTTCCGCATTAACCTCCAATGGCACTCGCTCATCGCCGACGGAAATCATATAGATATAGTTGTCCAGCTCGTTAGTCGACATGTGTTCGCAACGTTTAAAAACGTAGAATACAACGCGAGTCCCGCCCTGAATAGTCTTGGTTGATGGTTGTAGAGCCGTCGACCATAGATCGAGTTTATAGAAATCAGTAAAGATTGTGGGGCTTGCGGGCTCCATGATGTAGTCTTCCCACGATACAGGGCCGCCATCCTCCGCGGACATGAGTTGATAGGAAGGATCTTCAGGGAAATGTGTACGACCAAACTCTCGGGGTGAAGATGTGAACCACATAGGAGCAAAACGTTGCTGATACACAGATCCATCGAGGGCGCCCGCGCCCCAGCAAGAATCGATAAGATGCCACTCTCCATCCAGAAAAGCACAGTTCCAAGCATGGTTACCTGAATAGGGAGGCATAGGTTGGTCTGGGTCGATAGCCACCCATCCGACCCCTTTACCGTGCCCTGTAACTTTATGGACCTGTATACCCACCCTTTCGGCGAGGGATTTGAAAAGCCCTGCATAGCCATCGCATACGGCTAGACCAGAAGACAAAGTTGATTCAGCGGTCGATGGTTGGACATTTCCTGAAAAGAAAGCTTCGGCATCATATGTAATATTATGATGCAACCATGTGAAGATGGCGCGTGCTTTCTCTACCTCGTAAGGGAAAGGCTCAGTCAGGTCATATGCGAGATTATCGAGAGAAGTCACTGAGTGTCGGGGGAATTGTGCCGCATGGACATCGACATGTGCAAAGTCTCGGCATTCAGGACAGGAACCGGACCTATCGTGAGACTCCTCACCCGACGCGATTGCATCGAGTTCGGGATGTTCGTAAGGTGGCTCAGAATGAGGGAGCATAGGAGGTAGACGGCGCTGGGGTGGTGTAGCATCTGGCGGGGATGGGGGTGGACTAGGAGGACTGTGGACGTCGGAAACAGGAAACCTTTTTCGAGGAGGAGGAGGAGGGCGCCTAGCAAGTGCTCGAGCTAGTTCCTCAGGGCTGAGACGTGTCCATTTCGGTGGAGGACGCGGGTTCCGAGACTCCACTGCTTCTCCAACTCTGGACGCATCTTCTGCAGCAGCAGAAGGCTCTCGACCTGTTGTCGTCTCCTTGCGACGAGCGGGGATTGGAGGAGGCATGGGGGACACGGGCACGGCCATTGCGCGTCCTACTTGTCCGAGTTGTAGACTGGCAATGCGAGCTACAATGCCTCGAGGTATATACTCATCCTCCGAATCAATGGTTGGTCGAGGTGGGGGTGGAGGTGGCTGCCGCCTAGGGGGTAGTGGCGGCCGCACAACAGACATGGGAATTGCGAGGAAAAAACAGACTGGGAGCCATCACGATAATCAACTGTGTAGACGCCGATGTTACCACTGACTCATTGTCAAAGTTTATGTTCATAAGGCAATGGTTTCAAATCATATTCGAACGCATGTGCAGTACAACATGATCATGGATTAAGACAGCAAAAAATCAATAAGTAACCTATAACCTATGATCTGGGCTTCTCCTGCAGAGAAAATGAGCAGTGATCACAAGACATGTGGCTTCACAAACCTTCTTCTCTTTCCAGAGAGCGAGCAGGCCAACACCGGAGACTTTGACAATCTTGAAACGCACACCAGGAATATCACCCTTTGCCTTTCCGCGACGGCCGAAACCGGAAATAAGGACCTCGTCGTTCTCATCAACAAAGTTAAGGCAACCATCATTCTAATCCTGGTCAGAGAAAGAACGAACTCAAAGCACCAGGATGACTCACGGGCACGAAAGCAGTGACTTTCTTTCCGTTCTTGATGAGCTGCACACGCACACACTTGCGGATAGCAGAGTTGGGCTGCTTCGCTTCAACACCAACTTTTTCGAGCACTATTCCCTTGGCGTGTGAGGAGCCTCCAGTGGGAGAAGTCTTGTAAATGTTTCCAAGGGCACGTTTTTTATATGCTTTGTCGGCCTAGTAGAGGGAGTGAGGCACAGCGGAGTGTGGGAAAAGATAGTAAACGAACCCATCGGTTTTCACGGCGGTCGTTGCGGAGCTTGCGGGCGGCTTGAAGGCCACGAGGTTTGTTAGCTATGGAAGGATGAGCATGAGACCGGGATTGAAACCGGGGACGACGACGTACAGCCCATTCTTGAGGTCGAGGTCGATGGCGATGGCGATGGCGAGACCCTCTTGCTTCTCCGCTATGGCATCTCCCGGCTCTTGAACCTTATTTTCAAAAACTGTAACAGTTCCATCACTCACGTGCCTCTGCCGAGCCCCGTGACCATTCGCGTCGTGTGGATTGTCGTCGCGTGAACTCCGCTTGGCAACTCACACAAGCTCACACAGTTCTGAGAAAACATTTACTTGAATCCTTCCCACACTCAGACCCGTGAAAACATTTAAACCCTATCGTCCCAGATGCCCCTTTCGAATTCCCACTCTCCATGTCCTCCACTCAATACTACCGCCATGGCCGCTTTCGCGTCAAGGGCGGTGTCATTCCTGACGCAGTCACTGCCTTTCGCACCTACGGTGATCCTGATAAGCCCTGCATAGTCTTTCCAACCTGTTATGGCGGAAAACTTGACAGTTTGTTGCTATTGATGTCTTGAGCCTGTTGATATGACTGATCTATGGGGATGGTCAGGTCAGTTGTACATGATCGGAAGTGACAAGGCGATTCTAGACTGTTGTCCATGATTGGGAGGCTTGCTTACTTTCCAAAATAGGTCTTGAATCCTGAAAAGTATTTCGTTGTTACATTCGCCCTCTTTTCCAATGGCGAGGTAAGTAGTCGATGACGTTGCCTACCTATCCATCCTTAGTGGAATTTCTTGAGTCTTCGTCTCCCTCGAACACGGTAATATCCGACCCTCTTCTTTTCATATTCCCACTCACCACAATACATGCAGCCCGCTCCCTACAATGGTCCATATTTTCCGGCTGTTTCCTATGAGGACAACGTGTAAGCTGAGTAAAGTACAGATTAAGACGTGGACTTTGACACTCATGCCATGGCGCTGTCAAGCCGTGCCCAGTACGATGTACTTACAAAGCACCTGGGCATCCGTGAGGTTTTTCTTGTCATCGGATTTTCCATGGGCGGCCAGCAGGTACTTAATGTCTCAACCAGTGTTCAAACCTGCAACCTAGCCATCCATTTGATAGGCTTATTACTGGCCGGTGATTTTTCCAGACTTCGTTAAAAAGTGCACTCTGATCATATCATCACGATCGAGACTCATTGACTCGGATTTCGTAGATATGTTTCCATCTGTGGATCTGCTCGAACGAGTCCACACAATCAGTGGTGCGTCACTTGTACTGAAAAAATAATGTCATAGTTTGTGATCGTACAAAGCTTCCTTGAAGGCCTGAAAGCCACTCTCGAAGCTTCAAAAGATTTCGAAGATGGTCATTACAAGTCCACTCCTGAACGAGGCCTAAGGGCATACGGTCGTGTCTATGCTGGATGGGCATACGGTCAAACTGTAAGTCATCAATGATTTTTCATGCATCACTATGAAACTCTGGTGTTAGTGGTATCGTAATTATGGCCACTTACACTCTGGACGGTAAGTCAAGGTTCTCATGTATAATATTCAAAAGCTCATTATGACAAAGGTATCCCGATTTGAACTCTTTCATTCGTGAGGCGTGGGAGGAAAGTTTTGTCACGGAATGGGATGCCAATGATCTCCTGACTCTTCTGGAAACGTGGAAATCGGGTGATATTTCATTGGTGCGGGATGGTGGTGATCTGCCGAAATCTTTGGGGTCAATCAAAGCTCGGGGATTAATAATGCCTTGCAAGACCGATCTTTATTTTCCCGTAAATGGTGTTCTCTCAATATTTTGAGACTTCCCTGACCAGCTGTCAGCCCGAGGACAGTGAATTCGAGGTCTCCCATTGCCAGGGGAGTGCTCGTCTTGTCGTTATTGACTCATTTTGGGGACATATGGGTACGTAATTATCAGAGGTAATTGAATGCTGAGATTGGATGACTTTTCTAGCTGGGGGAGGCACAAACCTCGAGGACGATGCATTTATAGGCCAAGTAGTGACCAAATTTATGGAAGATATCTGAATATCTATTTTGGCATGATCTCAATTATGTAAAGTAGCCGTTGTATTACGTAAATTTCCAAAGTTTTACGACTTTCCAATGTTGTCACTGTCGCGTCGGCACTTGACGCGAAATGCACGTTCTATTCTCCACACAATCAAAAGACAACACAGGGGCTATGCTACTCCTGCTCGTCTTCTCGATGACTTGACACAGCGCGGCTTCGTTCACCATGTTACTCGGTGCGCTCTGTCCAACTATCCACAATCTCTTCCTTGACAATCTGAGGTCAAGACCAGAGGTGCTCAATGCTGTACTAGAATCAAAAAGACAGGTCGCATACGTGGGCATTGATCCAACGGCTGGCTCGCTACACATCGGTCATTTAATTCCACTCATGTGCTTGCTGCATTTCCAGCTTCGCGGCCATGGCGCAATACCTCTCGTGAGTTGATTCCCGCTGTTTGAGCACTTTGTTGCGACTCCTACGATTGTTTTAGATAGGTGGTGCTACTGGGCGCGTAGGTGATCCTTCTGGGCGTCTCACTGAGCGGCAACTGGCAGACATCAAACAAGTTAGCGACAACGTCGACAGTCTTACCAAAGGGATTTACACTTTCTTCAAGCGTGCCTCCGTTTACGCTCAAGCGCGTGGGCTCAATGTTGAGGGGCTGATCACGGAGCCGGCCGTTACAAGTAATCTTCAGTGGCATGAGAATACTAATCTGCTGGATTTTCTGCGGACAGTGGGAGTCCACGCACGCGTGAACACCATGCTTAATCGAGAAAGGTTAGCTTTCAGATGTAATGTTCTCTCTTAAACGTACTGAAGTAAACTCCGAGTTCAGCGTGAAGGCTCGCTTGACCTCTCAGCGTGGGCTTTCCTTTACCGAATTCACTTACCAATTGCTCCAGGCCTACGACTTTTACCATCTGCATAAAAACCATGAATGCACTATCCAAATTGGTGGTTCAGATCAATGGGGGAATATTCTTGCAGGGATTGAACTCATTGGCCGTTTAGAAAATCCTGCCTCTGAGAACATAGAAATCAAGGCTTTTGGCCTCACAACACCTTTATTAACAACGGCATCTGGGGAGAAATTCGGAAAAAGTGCAGGAAATGCTGTTTGGCTAGACCCTGATTTGACTAGCGTCTTCGATTTTTACCAGGTATCTACCTCTCACTTGTGCTGATCACGGGGCCTAATGTCTCCTAGTATTTCGTCAGAGTGGATGACGTCGATGTTGAAAAATATCTGAAATTATTTACGCTTCTGAGTCATGACGAGATTGCCTCCATCATAAAGGCTCATATAGTGGGTGTTTCTTTGCTTTACTATCTTAACTTTTTTTTTGACTCGTGGGCAGGCACAGCCTGAAAAACGTATGGCGCAAAAGCGTTTAGCTGCCGAAGTAACCCATATCGTTCATTCAGGTACTGCATCCTTACTTCTTTCTCAGAGCCGTATCTGACGCTATTTAGATACCGGATTTTCACGAGCGGTTACACTCACCAAACTCCTCTTCGAGTCTGATTACAACGGGCTTACCGCTCAGCAAATTATATCCGCTTTAGAAGGCGACCCACGCTTGGTGATGATAGATGAAAAAGAGCTACTCGACTCTCCTATCATGAAACTTGCTGCAAAATACCGCCTCGTAGTTTCAATGTGTAAATCTACTTTTCAAGTTTGACAAAACTGACTAGATCTGACGTTTCTAACAGCTGCGTCGCGGAATCTCGTGCAAGCCCGCGGACTCTATATTAACAATCAGACAGTACCCGAACCACAATTCAAAGTTACAAGGACACAGCTCATTGATGAACGAGTAGCTATATTGCGCGCTGGAAAGGACAAACTACTCATTTTGGCAGTAAAAGGGGTTGTATAGACAGCTCCGCCTTCCAAGTCTTAATATCATACACACTGCCTAATATTGTTATCAAGTAATACCACGCGGCAGGGTATCTCGGAAACTGGAGACATTGGCCCTGAAGGCCATGGACCATCTCGGTAGCGCTTAGCTCCACGACAGGAAACAAATCTTTGTCTATTGCTGAAGTGAACACATCTCCGAACTTGATTGGTCCTTTCATGGCGCCGGTTTCTTTGTGTTAGTGGATTTATCACACGCTTTAGCCCATTTCTTGTTCGCAATAAAAAAATCTGCAGCTGACCACTGGGAACTGACGCCACTCGCACGCTCAATACGACAGGCATAGATGTACCATATCAGTCTCAAGATACCAAAAGCGCCCTAATTATAACATGAACGAGCACTCTTAGACTAGTCTGGGTCCAGGAGCACTGAGATCTCGATTTCAGAGTTAGATTACATCCTTCAACTCGCGATCCTTTCTTTCTTGAAGAGTCTAGAACCCATGTTCTGGAACATGGTGAGTAGAAAGAGCTTTTCTTTCCAACAGGACTTGAACCCGTTCGTTGAAGTCACTAGTCGTAACCAACGACGTTATATGCGTGAATCGGATTCCCATGTTACCAGAGCTTTTGGCTAGCTAGCAGCTAATATAATGCCTCTGTCAGCGCGGTCAAAATGGTCATGAATCGGACTGATGAGACTTGCCTCGGCCAGTTTCCCATAATGTACACGATTTGTACGAACATTCAAGGTAAGCATGCATTCAAGCAAGACATATCAAGGGCTGTTCTGGCTGGAGAAAAGTCAACAAGGTCATTGACATCCTACCAATGAAATAGGTGGTCATGAAAGATCGGGCACTCATTTGAACTAAACAGATTATGTATTCTAGCTAGAGAATAACGAATCTCAATCGACCCGGATTGCTCTATAGAGTCTATAAACCGCCCAGTACGATGCGAGAAAACCGATCGTCCCTATAGAAATTTACGAACCACGGCATCAACCTCATATACAAAGAAAGAAGTTGTTCTCCATACCTGTGGCGAGGAAATCGACCATTGTAAGGAGAATAAGATATCCAAGGTATATGATAACTCCCGAGAACGAATCGAGGGAAAGACGGGTTGCCCAGTAGAAGAGGCCATAAGCGAAGACCCAGAACGCACTTCCGCCACCTGTCAAGAAGGCACGCCAATGCCACCTTCGAGATGGAGTATGAGTATTAATCAGGGCAGAAAGTTGCAGGAGCACATACCTGTACTCCTCTGCGCATAGAATGAAATAGGTGAATAAGATGGCAACGGTCGCCGTTGTGAGTGCCACAACTCCTGCCGTAAGGGCCAAGAATCCAAAGGCGTAGTATGCGCGGGATGCAAAAAGACTTGTAAGCACGTAGTAGAGTTCAATGAAAGCCGCCCCTATTACATATGGTTAGAGCTCAAAAAGTCGTAGTTCAAACCAAGATCTAACCAAAGGGAAGGATACCGCCAATTATAGCTGCAGGCTGACAATCTGCTTTTCAGCACGTCGATGAAGCGAACGACATCGAAAAAAAATGTACCCAAGGTCGGAGGTATTTAGGTCCCGGGGGTATTTGACGAGGGATTGCATTGACACGTGTGGGATGCTCAATGGACTACGGCAGGAATAAGTGCTTCAATTGAAAGGATGAGAGGAAACTTACACCCTTTCTGGAGCCAAAGTAGGAACCAATTGCCGATAACGGTGATGAGATACCAAACCATAACAAAACGATCAAAAGCATGGTTCCTTCAGGACGTCATCTATGGTATTTCCACTCGGGCGTAAAAACCTACCAAATGGGACAGCCCCAGAAGATCCAACCACAAGCAGACAGAGATTAAGGATAAAGAAGATTACAAACACAAAGCTAAGCCACAGAGACTCAGTTTTATGGGTGGCCTGAAACAACAGATACTCTTACGTTGGCAAAACCGTAGCAGTAAGGAACGAGTTCTTTCGGCGGTTGGTCCCACCTAGAGAGGCATATACGCGGCTAGAGAAATACCCTCCGATTCTACGGTGATATGAGAAGCGTTTCGGTGGGAACACAATGTACATACCCTCCAAATAGTGACCAGCATACCATCATAACCGTCGCAAGGGAACCGCGATTAGACGGCGAAAGAAAACCCAAGATGGCGAATACTGAAATTTCAAATGATGAGTAATGAAACTGAGAAAATGCAGCTAGCTAGCTGACCAAGTGTAACAGCTACCATAGCGCACAATTGAGCGCCATTTCCGACCATGACGGATAGGACCATGGGATTTCGAGGTGAACGGAAAACTTCACCATGCACAAGTTTCCATCCCCAGTCTTCTTGCACATCTTCCTGGGATATAATGTTGGTGATGTCTTAGTGATGCCCGTCTTAGGAGACTCACGCTGAGATCGATGGCATTATATCTTGATATCTATAAGAATCAATCAGGGATGGGCAGCGGTAGGATGTTATGTATGAGCTCACATCGCGAGATACGCTCCGAAACAGAACCATGGAAACCATGACACAAAGAAACACAACAATTACCATGGAATTAATGAGACTGAACCAGTGAATACGAGGATCCATGATATGCAGATAATTGTCCCATCGGGTGGCCTGAATCACCAAATAAGTAGGTGGACACTAGAACAAAGAACAAGGCATATGTACCCAGGATGTGTCTGACTCCTGGAGCGTGGCTTTATGAGCTGTTATGAAGACACGTCTCTTACAAAAAAGGCGCTTACATTCCAGGTGACACGGTATGTGTAGCGAATGGTCTGGTTTTGAGTTTCGCTCAAGATCAACGGTGGCATCAATGGATTAACACCGCATGTAGGAGGCTCATGTTGCGCACCGCCGATACTGACTGCGCGTTAAAAACACGATGGGTCACATATGATTTATTAAACTAACCTTGATGGCCACACTAGAACGCCGACGATACGGAAAGTATCCGGAGAAGATTTGTGGTATCTGGAAGGTTGCTCCGTACATGTATATTGTCGTCAAAATAAAAGCTCCCATACTTGAACATGACATCGTAATGATTGTTTAAACTGGGCAGGTCTTGAGATTCAGCATCGTATTGGCCAAGATTAAAGCCTTGGTCAAAGAAGATGTCTCCGTTCCTGGTATCGGTCTTCATTGTAGCCGCAGGAAGTCCATCAACAAGCCAATTGAGCTCGTAGTCTTCCTTAATGCGATCGTTTATGAATTTAGCTTCTTCACCAGTAACATCTTCCACTGTGCACAAGGTTTGGCAGGTTCTATTGTCGCCTAGCATTTTGATCTGCACAAGAGGATTGGGAGGAGGTACAGCCAAAAAACAATTTGCGCACATCATATCGCGAGCTAAATATCCTGTCTCCAAAGAGAATAGACCCAAGCGACTCAGGTTGTTTGATTGCACCCCCTTCAGGCTGACAGAATCGGAATTTGGGGTTGTAATAATCGTCTGAAAATATAATTAGCTTTGTGTATTTGGTCACAATTCGAGAACTACAGACAGTTGATCATTGATTTCTTGGAGACGGGCTGGGTCAATGAACTCCGAACTCCTACAGAAAGACTCACCAGTTTGTCGTCGTCACCGTTCAAGAGTTTGGGAGTAAGAGCATTGACGAATAAGGCAACCTTTTCGTTGAGTTGGTAGTCATGCGGGGCGGCACCAGGAAGATAGAAGGCGTTCGTGCATAACGTGGCCCAGAATGTTGAGGCAACCAGAAGTACGAGATGCATGGTCAGCGTGAAGAATGTCACGAATTACGGTCCTAGTAGTGCAAGCGTGTTTACTGCCAAACATTGTCCTCGATCAATGTTCGATCGTATGGAGATCTCGAAACTATTTTCTGGAAAGGCACACTGGCGGGGCGACATTTCCTTCGAACCCGCGCGATGGAGTTTGAGGTCATTGCTAAATGCCACACGACCAAAGCGAGGGTCTCCAGAATGAAGCTCACTCGTACGTTGCACGTCCATATTGCTATCACGCTTTCCAAGCTTTATCACACACCCTTTAGATGGCACCACCATGCTGCCGACATTCATGCCTGTGGCCACCCAGGCAGCAATCAAGGGACTCACAGCAGAACAAGTAGAATCGCTCGGCGTCAGTCTCATCCTCAACAATACATACCATCTTAATCTTCGTCCTGGTTTGGAAGTTTTGAAGGCAGCTGGAGGTGCACATAAATTTCAAGGCTGGAAACGCAACCTCCTTACGGTACACTTGATTGTCTGAATATGCCAATGTATTGATGGGAAACTCAGGATAGTGGCGGCTTTCAACTCGTGTCACTCAGCAAATTCACAACTATCACAGAGGAAGGCGCGTTGTTCGCAAGCCCATTCACTGGCGAACCCACCATGTTGACAGTGCGTCAAGTATGCGTCGTCAATTACTCCATGACTAATGAACCTGGTAACAGCCTGAAGAAAGTATCGCTATCCAACATACCATCGGTGCCGATATCATTATGCAGCTCGATGACGTAGGTCAGTACTTCCTTTCGAGAAACCATTCATGACATGACATATTTTCTTAGTCTCCAGTCTGACGACTGGTCCACGTGTTCGTGAAGCCATGGAACGATCTGTGCGATGGCTTGATCGGTGTATTGCTCATCATGACCGCTCTGGCAAGAAAGATACACAAAATCTCTTCGCAATAGTTCAAGGTGGACTCGATCTCGAGCTAAGAGATCGATGTTTAGATGAGATGATCAAACGCAAGGAAGGGGTAGCTGGATTTGCCATTGGTGGACTCAGTGGAGGTGAAGAGAAAGGTATGCGATATCACACTCCGAATGCTTCACAAAAATCTCACGGATGTTTCCGCGATAGATGTATTCTGGCGAATGTGCGTATTGTGGCCATGGGCCATGTTTTTATGAGTAACACTAACGGTCCGATTAGTATCAAATGCTGCACGGACAGGCTCCCCGAAGATCGTATGTTGTCTTGATCACCAGCCGACAGCTTCTGAACTGCGTCCAGGGCCTCGTTATTCTATGGGAATCGGGTTTGCTGAAGGTCAGGGCTCAGTGACTTACTTGCAATGTCATGAACTTCTGATTCAGTTTCTAGATCTTCTTGTCTGTGTCGCGTTAGGAGTTGACATGGTGCGAAATCTTCTTCTGCTCATTGGCACCTTTCATATTTTATTTACAGGCTGATTGTGTATTTCCTACACGGACGGCTAGATTTGGAGTCGCATTGACACATCGTGGGCCTCTCAACCTCAGTGCGTTACGTTCTGGCTAAGTCGCTTTCAACTCATATACGTTCCTATTATGCCAAGGACTCAGTAAGCACGCGAAGGATTTAAAGCCCATTGACGATACGTGTCCTTGCCCAACGTGCTCTGACGGAACCTCCCGTGCTATTCTGCACCATACCGTGACGCACGAGACGGCGGCTGCTCATGGCGAGTCCCTTGAAAAAATGATTGAGTTTCAAGTTCTTCTAACTATTTGATAGCCATCACGTTGCATAATATAACTTTCCAGGCGCAAGTTATGGGGCGCGCAAGGTCAGCGATTTTGAACGGGACGTTCCCTGACTATTTACGATCTTTTTTTGCGGAGTACTTTGGGGATGTTGGGTATCCGGAATGGTGTGTGAATGCACTACGAAGTGTGGGCGTCGATTTGCTTGAAAATAGCCAAACACCGGTTAAATCAGGCCAAGGTGCAAAGTGGGAGTATGCAGATCCTAACAGTATAGGCCACTCTGTATATACGCATACGTAAACTACTATCGTCGACCTTTCTTTCTTCCAACACCATGCCGGCTGGGACGAGCATTTTTCGCTCTTTTCTTCTCCATGATTTTCCTACTCTTCCTAATCTGTTCACTTGTCTTGATCTCAGACTTGACCCTGCCCACAGGCTTGCCCCCGAACCGTCCTCCAGTCCGAGAGGACTTTCCAGTAGGCTCTGTCTCTCCTGCATTCTCTCGCTTCTTTTCCATTTGACGCAACTTCCTCTCATAGCTCATGTGGAGCTTGTCAAGAGGTTTCGCTGGCACTGCCGCGTTGTGTCTGAACCTATGTCCATTGGGATCTCCTGCCCGATGTCCAGCCACCCTATTTTCAGCCTCTCCAACTTTTGGTAGCGATGTCCTTGTCTTGGCTTTCCATTCGTCAAAGCGACCACTTCGATATGTAGCTGGTAATTTCGCTCCGCTCTCCGTTCTCACAAGTTTGACATTGTCCGCGCCGACGCCGTTGCCCTGTACAAATTTCTTCTTCTTCTTGTCCCAATTCAATTGGCTTTGACGCTTTTGGCGACCAGCAACAACGTCATCTCCAGTGAGATCAAAGGTGGCACTCTGAGCCTGTTGAGCAAAGGTGGCGCCATCACTTAATGAGTACCTGGAGTGATCCTTGATCAGGTTTATGGTGGGTGATGTAGTTAGTTGATTTATCGTACCCTTTTTCGGTTGCCGCTCCTTTTTGGTAATGCGACATGTAAAATTCTGGATCCCGATAACCTTGTTTTGTGGACGATGTATCGAAAACGGCCTGGAAAAATGGTGTGAGATAATATTAAGACACTGAAAGATCTTGTATCCATACTGCGATATCGGCTTCATCTGCCAATTCAGTCGCGTAACCATAGGAATCATCTGGCTCTTCCTGAGCCGCGGAAGAGGTTGTTACCAGAGTACGTTGAGCCGATCTGCTTAAAGCTTTTCTACGCTCCTTCATAAGAGCCGCATTTGTCGAATTGCCCTTTGTCCCAATCTCAAACACGGTTTCGGAAGGAGTGAATGAGTTCACTGCACGTATCAGCGTCTTCCTTGCCTCCTCTGTCCTCTTCTTTTCTTTTTTACCGCCTCTCAAAAGCACGGGATGAATGCCGGAGTCTGAGCCCGCAAGCAACCATTGGGAATCTTTCACTATTTCCTTTGCTCGTTTGTAGCTCGGAGGGCTGGCTTTGCCTTTGCTTTTCTCGTACAACGTATGCCCCCTCTTCATAACGTCTCGCAAAGAGGGCAGGGAATGGTTAGCATCCTCGAGTGTCCGAATGTACTCGATGTCTTCGTCAATCTTGCTCCGCTCAAAAGTCCCTAGGACAAGGGAATCAATATATGGCCCGTCTCCATCTTCTGTGACATCATTTTGCAGCGGTCGACCCAAGAATAGTTGGAGATCCAAGAGATATGGTAGCTCTGCATTAGTGACGAAGGACCATGCCCATCCCTGTCGACCTGCTCTAGCTGTCCGTCCGACTCGATGAACAAAAACTCTAGCACCTTGAGGGAAATCATAGTTGACAACGTTTTCGAGGATGGGAATGTCAATTCCACGGGCGGCGACATCCGTCACAACAAGGATGCTCGTGATTCCGCGTCGGAATTGATCCATCTGAAAGGTTCGAGCAGACTGGTCCAGAGAGCCATAAATATGTGACACCGCATATCCTGCAGAAGTCAAAAAAGCCGACATAAATTCAACGTGATGCTTCGTTGCTGCGAAAATGAGTGTCTGGTGGGGAGCCGTGAATTGCTCTAAGTGTTTGAATTTGCCTTTCCGCTTTTCAGAAGCTTCCCCTATCGTTTCAACATGAGCACTCCTAAAAGGCACCTTGATTACGTCACGGAGAAGGGAAAGAAGACAAGCTTCCTTCTCTGCTTGTTTAACGGAGAAGAATGCCATTCTGAGGTCGGTACTAATCTTGCTTTCAGCATCCAATCGCACCAGTTTGGGCTCTACCAAACCAGCTTTGGCGAACTCAACTAGAGATTTTGGCAAGGTGGCGGAGAACAGTAGTGTTTGTCTGGATGGAGGGAGTCGATGTATGATCTCTGTGAGGGCTGTTTCGAAACCCATTTCAAAAAGGCGGTCAGCCTCATCGAACACGACATATTGGACAGATTTCAGGTCCAAATTCATTTCCACAATTAAGTGAAGCAGACGGCCTGGCGTTGCTATGATTCTGCGAACGATTGTTTGAATAGATGCGACATCGAAGAGTATCAACTTACATGTCAGGGTTGTTCGTGATCATTTCGAACTGTTCGTCGAGGCCTTCACCTCCGACGACGAGACCCCATCTCAAGCTTTGGCCGTTTGAGCTTTCGCCTTCTTTGTCACCCGCATGTTCTCCGGCACCGGAACGCCAGCCTCTTGCCAATTCTTTGCCAACTTTCAGGATTTGCAGCGCCAGCTCTCGAGTTGGTAACAGAATAAGAGCACGAGCACCAAACGTTGTAGCGTGTCGACCTCCTAGTCTCTGAACGAGAGGGATCATGTATGCAAGCGATTTGCCAGATCCTGTACGGGCCATACCGACTAGATCTCGAGGAGGGTTTGTAAGAAGAGCAGGTATTGAAAGACGCTGTATCGGTGTTGGGATTCTGTATCCCTGGAGGGTTAAAGAACGTAAAAGCGAGGGATGAAGTCCTGGAAATTATGTTTTAATATCGGTTGACAAAAAAGCTGCATACATGCAAACCGACCCATGCTTTGGAAGCTGCCCCCACCAACTTCACCCTTCACAATTTTTCCTTTACCCTTAGCTTGCTTTACTACCTCTGTTCCCCCTTTGATATCTCTTTTGGTAATAGTAGTCTGCAGAAAGTCATTGAAGTCACTGTCATCGGAGTCTTCTGCAGCAATTTTTGTTTTCTTGCCAGAAAGAGCGTTAGAAATGTCTATCTCGTCGTCGGATGACTCTTGTACGAATGGAGAGGATAATTCAGAACAGCCATCGTCTTCAACAACGTCCGACCGTTTGCGCTTTGGACCAGTCATGGTTAGCCTTTAGGTCAATTAGTGGTTGTAAATCATACATAATTTTTGCAATCAGTCTTCCACCTCTTCCCACCCAAACACTATTCAACATACATATACTTCAAGCTTCAAGTTTGTCCTCTGAAGTACTTAGTACTATGGCTTACTATGGCCAGTTGTGAAATGAACGTCGGTACTTTCGAGCTTCTAGCATCATCAACCATATGTGCAAGGAAACAGTATCTTTCGGCATTGGAATCTATGACCTCCTATACACAATAATCGTGCACAGATGTCTCTTACCACCAAAAAGTATGACCACCAAGGTCAGTTGAAGATCAGCCGGATTGTTCTATGAAAGGACGACGCCACGCTTCCTGGTAAGCCAGCTGCAGTTTTACCAAGTTCGATTAAGTACCTTCATCCTTTCCGAACGTCCACGTCAAGTCTCACTCCCTGACGATTTTGACATCCTCTCAGGTAGTGCCACTGTGGCTGTACCCAGCGTTGGCAATGACTACTGAGTTGTTCAGTTAATTGGAGCCCTACCTTCTCTTTCTTTCTTTTATTATAGTGCATCCAACTTCTGCTGAAGGCAACTCGACAACTTCTCCCAGAAAGCAATTGATCAAACTAACGATGCCCCAAGCAAATCATCTTTGCAACTGCAACTCTAATACCAGTCAAAACTGTAGCATAGATCACACAAATTAGGGTATCCTCGATCTTGTGATAAAGTCAATGCAATTTCCTGTGTGCCAATGTACTATCCTCTATTATTGTCGCCTCGGCAAAGCACGAGCAGATGAATTTGACGATGTTCGTGTTGCAGTGGATCTTGATGTCGGAAGTTTCGATGTGGCCGCCCCCAAGTTGGCTGCTCCCATTGAACCACCACGATTAGAGGATGAACCACCCGGTACTGCGGAGGGTTTAGTCAAATATGCATGGATAGTGAAACTCTAGATTACCAGCTCTCGTCATACCTCGACCTGTGCCACGCATTGAAGCTCGAGTACCACGCACACCTCTGACTCCGCCACGAACAGGTACCTTCATCATTCTCTCTCGTTCAACACGCTCCCTCTCTTCCTTCTCAACTTGCTCCCGCTCCTCACGTTTGCGCCTCTCCTCTTCCTGCTGTCTCGCAATCGCCTTATCTTCAGCAACTCGTCGCGCTGTTTCTCTCTGTGCTATTCTTTCACGTTCAAGCGCTTCTTCGTCCTACGTAGTAAAAATCTTAGACAAGAGAATCTTGGAAGCAATACACAGGACTCACAGCTTCCACGCCTTGCCATTGCTGATCAAATATAAGGCGCGTGAATTCCTCGGATTTGGAAAGGATACTGATATATCTATTCAAAAGGGCATCTGTCTGTTCCAGCTGCATCGCAACGCGCTATACAGGGAAAGAAGATATTAGAAACGCAAACCCGTGGGTGTGTGGAGAGGGTAGATATACTTGATTCGCAGATCTTGTGTCCTGTAGTGCTTCGTTAAACAACGCGAAAGAGGCGTTAAGCTTCTTCAATATGAAAATATCATTTTGGAGTTTGTCCTCGCGTAGCTTCGCTGCGTGTCGTCTGTCTTGCTCGGCTCGTCTATCATCGTTCGTGCCTTCTCTCAGATCTTCCTCCAGGTTAGCATCGTCCCCGGAGCCATCTGGTTGCGTTGGGGATAAGCCATTAGTTGGCGCTAAAAGACTGAACGGTTTCTGTGCTACAGGTGTCCTATCAGTCAAAGAAAGCTCTGATAGGGAGAGATCGTCTCCTCCAAGTCCAGTGCGTGATGAAGATGATGAGGGCAATGGAGATTCAGACAACAATCGAGATCCACTCGCTGGAAAGAGAATGTCTGAGGAGTCGAGAGAGCCAATGCCATACATTTAGTGTGTACTCAAATCCGAGTCGTGACAAGAAGTCGACGCATCCAGGATCTTAGATCCGAGTCGGATTCCGGATGCCTAAAAGTGAGGACCTGGATTTGCGAGATACCAGGACCAAGGATAGAGTCGATCCTCGATCTATCGGACACCTATCTGCTAGTGGACACTTGGAAAACGTAGTGAGTATCGCACACCACGTCAATACTTCGGGATGCGAATTAGGCCTATGATTGGGCCAGCGCCTTTGAAGTCGACGTCGACCCCCTGTCAACTTGGCAGAGGTCGGGTCTTTCTCAAACTGCAAGTGTTATTGATTGCAACTCCCACAAGGTTTATCGTAATCATCATACACTCTTTTGAAGTATGAAACGTAAGAAGTTTGCACACAGTATTTTTCAATACTCATGCCGTTCAACGATTGGTCCGAAAATGATTCAGAAAGCAGTTACATCTCAATTTCAACATCGACGAATTATCCACTTCGCAGTCATTACAATTCTAGATAAACCTCAAGTCGTTAAGAGCAAACTCATTAGTGGTTGGACTTCGATATCAGGAGAGGGCCGTCCTTCACTTTCGTAAATGAATACTCTGAGTGAGTGAAGGAAGCACCACCACAACGTGAATGACCATACCTGAACTGACTGCCAAGTTTGAAGACTGGTTTGTTCAAAGGGGAACGTGGATCAAATCGAGCCTCAGGTACTTCTTCTTCCTTCAGTTCAGGAATAGAGGAAGGTTTCGATTCGAAGCCGCAGTTCGGGCATGAAGAAAACTCTGGTGATGAATGTGACGCATCCGAATGGTTTCCATGTATTAACGGTCCGGATGCGAACGGCGATATGGATATGTTCTCTGGTGTCAAGAACAAGCTAGGGGAGTCCACCGGGCTAAGAGTTGAATCCAGCACAATAGATGTCATGGAATACGATGTCGATTGAGATTCACCAACGACCGAAATAGGAGATAAGTTGTCCTTTCGCTGGGATGTTTTCATCAAAGACGAGGTAGAAGAAGAGATATCTTGGAATCTCTCTTGTGGTGCCTGCTTTTCAAGACTCAAATTATCACTACAAGACCTCGACAGAGTGGTTGGCGAGGGGGGCTCTTCCGTGTCACTGGGATATGACGGGATGTCAGGTGGTGTTCGAACTGTCACGCGAGGACTACGGGAGGTGGTACGTCGCTCGGGTTTAAGAGAGACATGAGAGGAAGAGGACGGCGGCCCTAGTGTATACGTCACGTTGGAATGCAACACTAACGGAGCCTCGGTCATGTTCGATGGGCTCCCTGGTTGAGGAGACCGCCGAGACTCTGAAGTTTCCAACGGTCTCGGAGAGCTCCTCGACAGGGAAGCCTGAACACCCTCGTCAGGAGGCGTTTTTGGAGTACCCACGCATGACTCAGCTGACTCGTCGGGACCGCGTTCAACAACCTTGATGACTCCAGTGTCTCTCGCTCGCGCAAAACTGCGACTAGCTTCCTCTATGGTATTGAAGCTCTCATGGATTGCACCGGGTATGCCACTGACAAGCGGTGCTACTTCTGACCTGTACATCCTTTAACAACTCGTTTACGGTCGCACAAAAGATATGAAGGACTTCACCAAGTTTCGTAAACGCCTGGGGATTTTCCGACTAGGACAACATACCACTTTTTAGCCTTCCTTGCCATACCTACAATAGTGGAATAGAGGTCAAGAATGAAGGTTTCCCGTCAGGGTCTCTGGCTCAACACCTTTTGATGTTACTTACATAGTATGATCTTATGTAAAGAGGTGTGAATCTGATCGAAGGGAACACATTATACTTTTTGAGTTAGAACGTCTGCTGTGCAAAGACCACTGCACATCATGTCTATAAGAATTGGTCATGACTATATTACTATTAGTATTAAGCTAGTAGTGTTCAGATCAGGTATGAACTGAAATAAATAATGGACAGTGCCATGTTATACGGCAATGTAACCACGATTCGTTGAACGATGTGGACGGACTGAAGAACAGAAGTGACCGATAACATCGCTGAGCATATATGGGACTTCTTTCCAGAAGTCGCGGTGTCTGCATAAAAGGTCGGCGATATTCAATGTATTATACAAAAAAGCAACACACGGTAGAAGGTCTGCACCACGGGCTCCATAAGTCGTGTAATTATAATATGCACCTAAACCGAAATATGCCACGAAAGCAAGAATAAGCCTAAGGTGGTCCTGATGAGACTAGGAATTGTCGATAAAAGGAAGACTTACACAAGGAAGAACCAGCCAATTCCACTCCCGGTACTTTCTGTCTTGTCATTTTGAGGTGGTTTATTGTCACCGCTCTCATCATGACTTCCATCCTTCTCATCCCCTTCGATAGGACAACCAGCAGGTGTGCTCCATTCAACTACTACTTGCGAACCATCAAAAGACTTGAAGATAGGATCGGAAATTTCCCCCCCACTGCATAGTATCGTGAGACTCAGTGATGGATGTATCAACGTGGCGTTAGAGGGGTGCGGATATTCGATGCCAATTGAAGTGATTGTGATATATTGTGGGGCTATGTCCATCTGTGAGAAAGCGAAAACAAATCATAGTAGCTATCCTTGGAACCCACATGACAGCCCAGCTTTGAATGTTAAGTCCTGTGTTGAAGACGACATCAATTGAATCACAGAAATTATACGATCTTTTTCGTCGGGTTTGCTGTTGATCTGCGTGAAACACACCCTTGTTCCCTTTGCGCACTTGTTTGGAAGAACTGAAGATTCAACCAACTTCAACACAACTAATGACGATGCGCACCTGATCGCTTTCAGCCACATCCTCCTGCCATTCGAGCTCTGCACACAAGTTGAACCTGAGGAAGTCAACAGTAGACGTAGGTGGTGTTTCCCGCTTTCGGCTTGCTGTGTGCTCTCCCGCGAGAGATGTTAAATCGAACTTGACGCCATCAGTGTTGACTCGACAGTCGAAAGCTGAACTATCCTGCGCATGAACAGGTGTTATGAGCAGTATAAGAGAGACCAGAACGGCAGACAAAGCACAAGATGGTCGTAAAATCATAGGTACGGTTATGAAATAACGAGCAGAGTGTTGGCACGTTGCAGTAATCCAGATTCATTTGTTTGTTCGACTTCCGGGGTAAATAACTTGAAAAAGGCTGGGACCACCGCTTGACCATCGCTTCCTAGGCTTCGTAGCATACCTCAATTATCCCATACATTAAACAAGAATGATTCGACTATATTCAATGTACTTGATAAAAGTACGACTGATTCAGAATTTCATATGCCAAAGAGTCCGATTTTGACCTGGCATTGCTATCGCGATTTGATTGCGATAGTTGCAAAGCCTCTTCAGAGCGAGATCACAAGACTTGGATCAATGTGTGTTTTCCTCCCTGAATTTCCAATTTCCCATCTCCGTGTAGCGTCGAAGAAGAGCCTTCTCCAACCTGAGTTGGTCCTGCGCCCGGTAACTGGATAACGCCCCAAGTACCCTGAGGAACATCCACCGATAGTATCAACTTGCCGGCGTGTATTTCCCACTTCACACCAAACCAACCAAGACCAGTTGTCAACCCACCTTCTGCAGCATCCAAGCCGCTTAGCACTGGTGCCAGAGACCATGTTGCACCTTGCGCAGAAGTAAGTGTCAAGCCGAGGACGAAAAAGGTCAAGGCTGGAGTGGGACCAGTCGCCCAACCATGACTATGACTGGTATATGAATGGTCAAACTGATAACCGGCAGCTGCACGATATCTGTAATTGCTTTTATTTTATCATCCATGGTGCGCATATCAAAATCATAGGCTTACCCAAGAGACCCATTGCGCGTAAACCCTTCCAACAAGCTGGATTGTACAGAGAGATTTGTATAAAGCATATAACCCCACTGATAAACAGTAAAGTCAGGTGAATGTTACTATTCTCGTGGAATGCTCACCTCTGAGAATAATATCAGCTTGTTATCAAGGTGAATACAACTAAAGGCGCACCCCTACGCAGGAGATCTAAAGCCCTTTCACCTTGACCGGCAATGAAATGTGCCTGAACCTACTTTGATCAGTCTCCGAGATGGATAAACGATCAAGGCAAATCAAAGGCTGACCTCAAATCCGCTTACAAACGGGATGATTGTATCATTAAGCTCCGGGCTTAATGGCCCAATGTCAGTCCAGAAGTTGGTTAAACCTTCACTAATAGCCGTATTTTGGGATGGCTGGTTGGTGATGTTGAAAAGAACGGCTAAGGAATTGCCATCCTGTGGATGTAATGCCGAAGTAGGATCGTCCCGGAACATGCCAGCTGTGTCGTCCCATAGTAAATTGTTGTAAGCACTTTTTAAGGTTGTCGCATTGGCTATATATGTGACAGCCAAGTCCGCGAAACCAAGACGTGCTGCCAAGTCTGCAGCAGTAACAAGGGCCTTGACAGATCACATTGAATCAGATCAAGATGTAAAGTACTATAGTAGTCGGACGAAAGTACTTGCCTGATACAAAATAGCATTAGCCGCAGAATTATAGCCTTGACCATTGTCGCGTCCCCAGTCATTGGAAAACGCCTGCGGAACGTTCATGAGCCCTGTTGAATCCACTTGGCCCTCCAAGAACGCCAAAGCCTTAGTGTAGTTTCCCCAGACGAGACGCACAAAATCGAGGTCCCCTGTATACAGGTAGTAGTTATGGGTACCGATCAGTGACCAGCCTATATAAGTGTCGCTGCCTTTGGCATTGATTGGTGGTCCTGAATATTGAAGAGAGCCAGTGTTGGGGTCTTGAGTCGAGAACATGACGGCTAGAGAATTTTTCGTCGGGAGCAGATCATTCAGTGCGACAAGTTCAGTGTGAGACGAGATTCCCATATCTCCTGTATGGCCACGAGTTGATCATATCTCATTGTCTCGATCACAAGAAGCTTACCTGGCCAGATATTTCTGTAACGACCATGGTCAAAGCGATGTTCTACAACATCACCAAAGGGGAAGACACACCTGTCACGTTTGGCACCATCAACCAGGATTGGACCGTCGACGGGACCACCAGATGCATTATTTGCCCATCCTTCACGAGAATACTAGGTCAATAACCTGCCGTATATAACTTTCAACAAACATGAGTGAAGCCTACCGGTCGGCGAAGGGCAGGGTTGTTGACGGGCTTGATGAGAATCTATAGTGTTTGTTTGAACCGTGTACGCCCCAGCATACCAGAGTTTCGTCAAAAAGTCGGGGTCATGAAACACAGGGTCGTGAGCAAAAAAGTAACCATTATATGCCCTCAGGTCATCCCAATGAGGCATCCAAGTCATATGAACGGACACATTTGAAATGGTGACAGGGCCATTGTCATTAGACACGATAGTAAGATATCTGAATCCTCCTCTTTGCTCCCCAATTGTTTGAGTGAAAGTGCCCGGAGAAAGTGGAAGCGGCAACGTTTGAATTCCATCAGAATCCATGGTTGGGACGGCACGGCATGAATCATCAGAATGGAACGGATTAACAAATTCAGAAGATTCTGTAAATGAGAGGGAGATCGATGACTGTGGTGGTGCTTGGTTCACGGTAAGTGAGACGATACCACCAATCTGGTACAAGAATTAGTGATACATAATTGGGAAACAAAGCTATTTCCGAACTTCTTGTCCGAAGTCCAAAACGAGATATGAACTGTTTCCAATGAAGGTCGCAAAACCATCGTGCGGGGGAACAAGTTGTTCTGGAGCTTCAACATTCCCACCACTAAGGTACAGAACTTTCGGTCGCACAGTTCTGCTTGGAGGGGCATAGTTGAACCTATCCCAAGGGCCCGGTGGAGCTCGGGCATCGGTATTGAAAAACAACAGGGAGGATGAGAATACCAAGAGATAACTGAGATGCATGGATCAAGGTTATGCGAGCGCTCACTACTTGAACTTTCTCCCACTTATGACCCGCCAATAGCTAGGGGAAAATCCTGTTCAAATGATTCAGCTGACGTTAGCCAAGGTCAAAGAAAGGCACACCATGCTCAAGGTCACGGAGTGAAAGAAGCAAAGTCAAATCATAAGACATGTTCGAGGCTTGACATAAATGAACCTTTTCACACGACCGAGGTGAGAAGTATTAGAAACATCTCAACTGTCATAAAAATCATTATGTGAGATACAAGTATTGTATCCATTGACAAAAAAAAAGGTCAGGGATTTGACGAGAATACACCTGTGGTCATAAGTCAACACGAAACACCAAATAGGCTCCCCAAGTTTTCCCTCATCAGGTAGTGAAGTCATTTCAAGTCAATTGGAAGGTTAATTGAATCGTCCTCTCTGCGAAGCTGCCATGATCCACTGGGATCCCCGTTGAAATACTTCCGAGACGAATTTTTGCGGAAGGACAAAGGTTGGACACGATGATCGCGGAAAAACGGTCGCCGCCCTGGTCTACAACCATAATCTTCATCATCACTAAGGCGCCTTTTCTTGCTCTTAGAGCATCTAGCTTTCCCCTTGCCTTTAACATCGAATCCTTCCTTCGAATCAACATCTGAGGACGGAAAGGTTCCTAGGGCTTCGTGAGCCATGTCAACGACATTGCGATGGCCACGAAGAATATCATTCATCATCGCGAGAAAATTGAAGTTTGTACTGAGAAACGGCACTGAAAACGAAAGCTCCTCATCGTCTGTATCTTCTTCTAGATCGGAATTAGATATATCGAGATCGCTAGCGGCATGCATGCTATCGCCCACGACATCCTCTTGCAATTCCTGGTTTATGACTGCAAGTTTTGTAGCAAGTACATGTAAATCAGGTACAGGAAACACCTTGTGAGCACAAATCATTAATTTCCAAACAAGGAAGTTAAGTTACTACACTGACATCGTTTGGGTGATGAAAGTCGGAACGAGTAGTGGTATTGAGAACGACGTCACTGGAGGCTTCTGGGGAAGAGCGATGGGCCATGTTCATCAGTGGGGCCAGGTGTTGGCGGTGATCAGAGTTTATATGGACTCTATAAGAAAGCGGTGTTTAGGGACGCGAGGCGACCAACAGTTAGATAAAAACGGCGAGGAGACGGAGCTCATGGCAAAAACAGGGTCAGAACGAGAATAAGTCGTGTAGTTGACAGCGGTGGTCGTGTAAAAATCGCCCATGATTCAAATCTAGACGTAAGTCACGGAGAAGTCGAACAAGTCCGATGTTATTATCATGTTCGAAATTCTCGGAAATGAAATTGTATTATATAAGCCAAGCTCCGTTACATGATGTGACGCTCTGCAGTCACGTGAGCGTACGCGTCTATAAAACCCAGGCTCGCATCGCTATCCTTGCTTGACTTATCAGCGCGATGGCAGGCCTCGAGAATCTTATTCCATCAATCTATCATGAAAAACAGCAGTCTGGATCGATGCTCTGCGCCCAACATGCCCTTAACAATCTTTTGCGTCTGTCTCAATCTCTCTTACCATGAATTTACATCGCTTACGTTGTCACTTCCAGAGGGAAACTACGTGAGCGATAATTGTCGATACAAAGTTCAACTCAACTAAAAGACGCAGCTCACCCCTCCTGATCTGTCAGATATTGCCAGCAACCTTGATGCCCTAGAACGTAGTTACGATGGTGCTCACTCCGGTAGTACCAATATGGATGATACAGGTATGTCGTGACTGAAATGCTCTTTTAAAAACGTACTTAATATCCTAGGCTTCTTCTCAGTGCAGGTGCTGGAAAATGCACTGATGGTCTGGGGACTCAAGTGAAATATTTCTCCAGATATGGAGAGTTTGCCCGCTAAACTCTCATCCTAGTCTCACTCGGTGGCGCGGAGAGGATATGCGTCCCTATCAAGATCATCCACAGTAAGCTTTTTATGTTGCCGTTCTTGCTTGTAATCGACCTGTCAGAACCCAACTTGCATTCATACTGAATCTGGAACAACATTGGTTTACTCTTCGCCGCTTTGGACATGCTGAACCCAACATCAACGAGGATGTAGGTAACGGACATTGGTTTAATCTGAATTCTTTTCTTGCTCAACCAGAATGGGTTGGGAAACTTTATCTCGGAATGGTACTACAACAAGCAGAGAATGAAGGTGTGTTCATCCATTTCCTGCCACAGACGATGCTCCGACCTCTCGCCCAGGTTATTCAGTATTCGTGGTTACTCAGGCTGATCCTTCGGCACCCCTTGGTTTGCCTCGTACTGTTGCAGATGAGATTGCATCGACACTGCCAGAACCAACTTCGTCCAACCCTCGTATGTCGGTACACAGACCGCTGGCTCCGACTTCGGCGCCTAGTGCTCCTGACCATATCGAAGGTTTTGAGGATGAGGATTATGAATTGCAAGCAGCTTTACAGGCGTCCCTGATGGGTAACCATCATGGTATTGGTTCTACTCCTTTTGCCCCGCCTTCTGCTGTCCGATCCTTTGCGCGACTGCCTCCTGATAATTTTGAAATGTTTGGGCCGTCAACATCACGACTTCAGACAGCTTCCCATTTATCCACAAACGAAGAGGACGAGGAAGACGAAGACGAAGACGGCCCGACAACACGAGAGCGAGCCAATTTAGATCCAGTTGCGGCGAGCATGGTTCGCAGCCAGCTTATGCTACAGCGGATGAGGGCGCATCAAGAGCTTGCTCAGCGCGAGCTGTGGGGTGAAGGTTCAACGAGTGAAGCTGAGGCTGTTGCTCTTGAAGAAAGGCGAGCCAGGCGACAAAGGGAGGAGGCAGAGGAAGCTGAACAACTTCGTTGTGCCATTGTGGAAAGTGAGGCATTAGCGCAAGCGCAAGGACACGTACCTCAGGCTGATAATGGCGAAGGGTTGGATTCTGTCAATATCGCTCGACCTGGATCGAAACCGTTAAAGGGTTTTCATGATGGTGTCGGAGACAGAGTCTATGATGATGACGATGTTGGGTTGCAAGCGGCCCTTACAGCCTCGTTGGAGCATGTTCCTCGAGATTGGGAGTTCCCAGAGTTACCATCCCAATCGGTGCCTTCTCAGCCTACCCCGGCTCCTACTCATGTCCCTGCCATTACATCCAACCGAACAGAACCTGAATCAGAAGATGGGGAGTCAATTCTTTCAGAGGAGATGGAAGATTCAGAAGACTACAAATCCGACGCCGCCGCAGAAACCGTAGGTGTAGATGAACTCAGGAAGAGGAGGCTGGCTAGATTTGGAATGTAACCGTCCGAGTACATCGTACATGATTAATGCATGATTGAGGGATATTGAGGCAGTACTGTAGAATTTTAGTATCTTCTTATCTATCACAACTATGAATTTGAAGTTGCGAGTGGCTTCTTTCCCTACAATATCTTACATAGAATATAGAGTTCCATATTTAATGATTATAAGGTGGTAGGTTGGGGTGTGAAAGACATGAACAAGTGAAATTACATGATAGTCCATTCCAGAAGAAGTGAAGAAGGTATTGCCATCAGGATGTATGCGAAGGCTGAGTGTCATCGTCGCCGTTCTCACCTCTACGATGTCGCCTTTTCGCGAAACGGAGGTAACGGGAGAATCGATTTCCTGAATTCGATGGATGGCCGTGATCTTCGTCCTCAGGGTTCCGCACGGAATCACCAGAGATGATGTTCTCCAAAGCGAGAAAATCTGATGATTACATCAGGGAGCATCTGGAGCTGCATTCATGGTCTAATTACCTTCTCGGCATATGGGGCAAGAACTGGACAATTCCAACAACCAAGGATCAACACAATTCTGATGAAAGCGATGTTTACCCTCGCACGGCAAGAGACGGAGATCATCCCCTTCCTCGAAATCCATGATGCATATGGGACAAGTTTCTCGGCCAATTGAGGTGAGGACAACGTCTTTCGGATCTCGTTCAGCGCCTCGTGAAGAGCCTTCTCCAAAACTTGCGGATGCAACAGGGGGTCTACTAGACTCAGACTGATGTTCTGCAGTATTGGTATCCTCGAATATTTCGGTGTTCATTGCTACCTTCGAATGTAGGGTATCTTGTTTGTCCGTACGAACAAATCGTAGTTCCTTCATTTCCGCATTGGGACTCGATTGACGTGGATCTACAGTCTTTACTGGGGTATGTTGCGACTCGAGCTCAGTAGATGAACGTGGGGCCATAGGATCAGTTCCAAACTTGACGACAGGGAAAGTATCAAGGATAGCACGTGTCAATCCCCGAGCACGACTCTGACCAACAGTGCCTCCACCGCGTGCTCGTGGCCCATACCGTTCTGGATGACGAATGGCTCTGACTGCCTGCTCTGTAAAGTCAGTCATCATATCACTCACACACAAAACAGACGGGCGTACACCAGTGATAATCACTATACAAAACAATGCTGAGACACATCCCGTGATAGCATATAGGATAATCCTAGTGCAGACGGTGAGGATGCGAACCGCCATACGAGACTGAGCGAGACACGTACATAGCCAGGTTGGTATTCTGCTTTTTACCGGGAGGTGACGCATCTACAGAGCCATTGGTCGTGGAAGGGTCATCGAGCTGAACAGTTGAATTGTAGGCCTGGAGAATGGCGAACAGATAACCTGGTGCTGGGGGCGTACCAGCTTGCAAGGTCGTATTTATCATTGAAGCTGAATCATTCAATCGCTGAGAATCATAGACACCATAAAGGCTTTCGTTCGTCGGGCCAAATTGTCCAAATTGATACTGGATGAGAGACGCGCTGGTCAAACTTTGAGTCGAGAAAATGTCGAAAACTTGGTCAAATGTTTCCGGATCTGCATACTCAGGATTGATCACACAAGCAAAGGAGTATTCTGAGTACAGAAGCTGTAAATGTAGCTCAGACACAACACTGTCTAGAGTACGGAGGATCAGACTCACAGCCGCGACCGCACCCTTGTCCCGAGCGAGAGTGAATACATCCTCCTCTTGTGACGCGTTTGTTGCATTCAAATCACATGAAACCATGGCAATCCATGGGGTCGTGGCTACGAGTGCTTTGGAAAACGGTACAACACAGAGTAAAAATGGAGAGCTAACTTGGTGGCGTCGTATTGGTCACTTTTGCCTCGGAGAAGTGGACCAAAGCTCCCTGTGTCGAGCAATAAAAGTGTATATCATATATGGGACTAAGTCTGCATACCATACTAGTCCCTTGACTGCCATTGCCAGCGAGTTGGTAAGAAATGTTCTGAGAATAGTAGCTGAGTGAAGATTGGCACAGTTAGGAACTCGCCACAGCACTGGCAGAATTGGTGGGGCTAACTTACCCATTAGGATACCACCTTAGATACAATTTTGAGATGTCCGTAACATTCAAACCACCATCAATTGCCTCTTGAGTAGAATTAGTAGGCTGCGCGGGAACGTATGCGAGGATCTGAACACAGCCAAACAAGATTCCGGTGAAAATTATGAGGGCGAGTCCGAGAATGTTCGACAACTTGACCACCGCGGTCATTTGGAGCAAAGGTCGGAAGGCAAACTAGGCAGTATACCCGGTAGTGGTGAGAGAAGGCCTGACAGAAAACGGTACGACAAGACTCACATGAGGTTGGAACGTTTCACATTTCTTGGTCCAAGTAAATACGTACACACTTATCCCACAACAGGTCTCAAACGGCAACCCCCGACTGAATTACGGCCACGACCTCTCACGCATCTGTCTCTACACGACGCCTTCGACACTATGCAAACGGTCTGAGTGTCGTTCAGTTACCTTCTTTCATAGTGTTGTCTGCTATAAATGACGTCATATCATCTGGGTTCGCTATCTTCTGCAAATTCCATCAATCGAGCAATATGTACAAAACGCTGGCTTTCATCATGATTTCCCCGAGGTGATCCTTCCCAGCTTCTTACCCAACAATATCGAGAAAACATCTCTCTCATGTCGCTCTTTTGGTTCTCACTGGGTACTTGAAAATTGTAAACAATCGAGTCTGATACAAACGGTGTTGTCACCCTGGTGACACACTCACGTCGGGTATTTTAGGTGTCAACACAAGTGCCTAATTTCATAACAACTGACCAACCGGAGTCAACTCTGCCGAACGCCCATGTGTGGCTATGTCGTAAACCAACGTTCCTCGCAAGTAAGTCTTCTCCACTTTACCTCGGAGCGTCATTCCAACATACGGAGATATCTTGTTCTTGAAGTTCAAAGAATCACTTGTGACCTGTAATGATGAATTAATGTGATGGAAATTACCATCGTCAATGGTTCTAACCGTGAATTCTACGTCAGGATCCCAGATGACAAAGTCCCCGTCAAGGCCGACCTTCAACTGGCCCTTCAGATGACCAAGACCAGCATGCTCAGCAGGTTTCAAACTCATCCACTCAACGACTTGAGCAATTGAGACACCTCTACGTTGTCCTTGAGTCCATAGAAGACTCAAGCCTAAGCCCAATGTGCTGATCCCGCCCCAAGCGTCCATAATATTACCCTCATCGAGCCTCTTCAGTTCAGCAACACATGGACTATGGTCCGACACTACAAAGTTGATTAATCCCTCTTTTAGGCCGTCCCATAACAAATCCTGATTCGCAGCTTCCCGGACTGGGGGACAGCATTTAAACTCAGGGTGTCCATCGGGTATCTCGGTGGCAGAAAGACAGAGATAGTGAAAGCAAGTTTCCACGGTCAAATTGAGACCAGCTGCCCTAGCCGATCGGATGAGAGGAAGGGCTGACGAAGCCGATAGATGAACGATGTGGCATCGTAGTGCAGGATACTTTTCCTGGAGGGATATGATGAGGGAAATGGCATCTGTCTCAAGCTTCTTGGGTCTTGAGTTAAGGAAGGTCGAATATAACCTGGCATCAGAGCTATCAGAAGCTCCGGCTGAACCCAGTTCGGCGTGGAACAAAAGGACGGTGGAAGTATTCTGATATCGTCCAAAATTAACTCGAATGTTGTGAACACAAGCGTACAAATACATGCCTGTAGCTCGTTCATGGAAAGCTCGAGGTCATGCGCTGATACATAAGGGAATTCCTGTGATACAATTATAGTCCTGGGTAAGGAGATGGCCCATTCGTCACGTACATCAACGCCACTTTCTATCAGAAAACACTTAAAGCCTTTGATACCTGCCGCAAGAAGAGGCTTAAGGTCTCCCTGTGAATTTTCGGTCCTAGATCTTCTACCTGTTTGCGTTATCAACCGACAGACCAACCTGATTGCCCGGAATGACGCCACCCCAGAAAGCAACATCAGAGTAACACTGATCCCAGGCAGCTTTTCGCTTGAGTTCCAAGTGCTCTACAGTAGTTGTTGGAGGAATTGAATTGAGTGGCATGTCGACAACAGCAGTGACTCCGCCAGACGTGGCAGCTCTAGTGCCAGTGCGAAAGCCTTCCCAATCAGTGCGACCAGGCTCATTGAGATGGACGTGAGCACTAATCAAAAATAATGATCATGAGCGTTCGTCAAAGCGACTCATCTCAGCATAAACACACTCCACAAGACCAGGAAGGACAAATTTGTCGCCAGCATCGATCCATTGAACCGTGGAGTCATCAGAGCGAACATCAGAGGATTGATACCCGTGAGCTACTTGTGTGATTTTCCCTGTGAAGAGGTCGATGGTGAAAGTGGCAGGGACAGGAGAAGGGATGTCCGGGAGGAGGACATTGCGACCTGTGCAGATCAAGATCATGGAGAGGAATAGCCACACACCAAACAAATAAGTAGGCAACTAAAAGCGCCGTCGCATCAGGTTTGTCGATCTGGCTCAATCAAACTTGATTAGTCTTGACTAGCCTCTTCTGTCACGGCATGTCTCCTGCTCATGCTGGGCTGTCGTGTGCTGTTGCAAAGAGATTATCAGAGAAATTGACTCGGGTTTGGTCGGTTACGATGGCCGATGAGATCTTCGCGAATACAATAGCACAATCAGTGCCCGATTTCTGATGGGGTTTGATATATATAAGTATCTGTCACAGTCTATAGGACCTGCAGATATAATAAACTACGTCGTCACCCAAGGTCTCCTTCGCGCACCACACGCCCACTATGTCTAGGCCTTATGATGGATCCGTCGCCAACCAACAGGAATCTCTCCGTCGTCTACCACCTGTACCCTTCTCTCCCACCACGAGATCCTCTCTTCGCTCCACGCGTCCAACATCGCGCCCTTTACCCGTAGTCCCACGCCCTCTCGTTTGTAAAAAATGCAAGACATGTATCACGTCTAGTCACGTCCTACTTCCTCCGTCTGCCGTGAGTTCCTTGTCATTTTTTGTAACGATCCAGCCATTCACATCCTCCAGTATCCGCCGAATTCTCGAATGTTCAAAGGCTTCTCCGGCAAAGCTTCTCTTTTTATGGAAACGTACGTCAGCAATCCTCATCCCATGTTATGATACTCAATCTGTCTCTAGTTACAACGTCAAATTGTCTCGTCCAGCTGTCCAGCTTATGGCAACAGGCGCGCACACAATGCAAGAGATATCTTGTTCGTCCTGCTCATCTTATCTCGGATGGAAGATCGTGCGCGCCCATGAGAGCTCCGAGAAGTGGAAAGAAGGGAATTGCTTGCTTGAACTTGAAAATCTATCTCACAACTCTGACGATTTCACTCCTTTGACTCGTATGGATCGAAGGAATTCATCGGACACTGAAGACTCTGAATATAACATCACTGTATCAAACGGAGAAGACTAAATACTGTGGTCGACTGAACTTGTACTATTTGGGACCTAACTTATCATTAATTTATTTCTACATAACCATACCTACCTACCTCCCTTCCATATGTATCTATCATCCGTGAAAGATCCAATGCTGTATTTCGATTTTCTACGAATTCAAAGTAGTCCCACGTGAATGTCGATGAGCGTGATGGAATGCTTTTTCCGTTTAGCAACGTCAAGTAACGTCCAGTTTCTTCCATCCATGACCCGTTCTCTCTCACTCTAGATAATGGCCACGGCGAATTCTTCTACTATGACTCCACCCAAGAATAATACATTGGACTCCTTGCACTCACCTGACGTAACAGATTTCGCAGCCAAGGATCGCGAAGTTGAGACGACTTCTGCCACTGACACCGAATTCAACGACATAGCTCTCGATGACGACGCGGGATTTTCTGCAGTGTCCTTGACAAGAGATACTAGTCCCGACCAAGAAACACATAATGACGTCGAGTCTCCGGACCCCGCACGACCGTCCATTGTGTCTACGTCCCAGACGACTGGTTTCGACCCACAGCCAGCGAAGACAGGGCACAAGAAATCAGCTTCCACTACTACGATCCGTTCAGGCAACAACCTACCCTTTATAGTTTCCCGCCTTCAAGATGAGCATCGCTTATCTCAGCGAGGAAGTGTAGACGGCCAGCAGAAGCTTCAAGAAGAATTCGCTCGCCTCCACAAGGAAGAGGAGAAGAGTTCCACTGAAGCGACTGCTGCTAATAAGGCGATTGATTGGGGTGCGTCGTGCGTGTCAATCTCAATCAACCTATATTGAGATAGACTCTGCCTCAGATTTCTGGGGCACAGTAATCTCTGGTAATTAAGAAACCTACATACTTCTTCTTCCATGTCTGATCTACCGGTCGGTGGATTAGATTATCAGGGATTTGCGGCTGAACAACCAGAAGAATTGGCATCAGCTATTGCAAGGGGAATCCCAGACACTCTACGGGGAATGATGTGGCAGCATATGTAAGGGTTTTATCCCGTGGAGCTTCGCATCTCATTCATGCTTTAGGGCTGCCTCAAAGGATCCGGAACTCGAAGACGTTTACTTGAAGTTATTGAAGCAAGTAAGCACGCACGAAAAAGCTATCACTCGAGATCTTGGAAGGTACCTGTCCGCTTTACCATAGCAAGTCCCTTCGCTTATTTCTGAATTCGTTAGGACGTTTCCACATCATGATTTCTTTAATGATGGGCAAGGCATTGGCCAAGAGAACCTATTTAATGTTCTCAAAGCTTATTCTCTGTAAACAATCAATATTGTATTCTTGGTACATATACTAATAGCTTTGATAGTTACGATCCACAGGTGGGGTACTGTCAAGGTCTTCCATTCGTTGTTGCAATACTATTATTAAACGTACAGCATCCCTAATACTCGAGCAATCAGCAAACTAACTTCAATAATAGATGCCAGACGAGGAAGCTTTTTCACTACTCGTTCGGTTGATGTACGTATACGATCTTCGCGGCCATTTTCTACCAGAGATGCCAAAGCTGCAGCTACGACTCGTAAGTGCCAGACTGCGATTTTATAACAGCAATGTTCACTTAACCAATTCTCTTCAGTTTCAGGTATGAATCATGACACACCATATGACCTCTGGATGTTCATGAATAACTCTTTTCTCAGTTTGAACGTTTGATTGAAGAACTTCTACCTGTCCTCCACGTACATTTCTTACGCCAAGGGATCAAGTCGAGTATGTTTTGTTCCCAATGGTTCCTTACCATGTTCAGCTATCGGTACGCCTTTTGCTTCTAAGTCCCGAATACCGCCACAATTGATTGCTTTCCCTCAGGTTTCCACTTCCCGTTGTCTTTCGAATATACGATAATTGCCTTGCAAGTGGCATCGAAGCTATTTTTGGATTCAGCATAATGCTTCTCAAGAAAAACGAGGAAGAACTTTTAGCTCTCAAATTTGACGAGATTCTTGCTTTTCTTAATACCCGATTGTTTGACAAGTACAAGGCGAGTCGACTCCGTGATATTTGTGATAATCTCATATGCAATTCGCGACACAGTTGCCGTCAGAGAATCAGAGCGAAGAGAAAATGACCTATAATGTAGACGCGTTCGTTCAAGACGCAGTTGCTCTACACATTACCCCTTTCATGCTCGACTCGTACCGACATGAGTATGAAGAACGACTAGTATGCTTACCACGCTTACAATTCGTGTAATAACCTCTCTTCAGCGGGAGACAAACAAACATTTGACTGAGATGGATGAGCTTCGAACGACAAATCGTGCACTGTCTTCTCAAGTGTATGTTTTGCAATTCTCTTATCCATCAGCTGTTCTTATCTCTTTTCTCAGCAAAACACTTGAGAACAGCCTCGCGCAGCTCAACGCAGAACATGTCGATCTCTTGGTGCGTATACATCTACTCCCAACTTGAAGACTGACAAGGCTCTGACAATTATGAATGTCTACAGAACGAACTTGTCAAGTCTCGACTACGAAATGAGGAAATGGAGGAAGAGCTTGTTCGGTACAAACTCTTGTAAGTGACGTCTCGAGACGAGACATAATCCTGGGATTCTTAAGAACTCTTAGATATGCGGAGGCAATGCATGAAAACCAGGACGCTCAGTCGTCGCATCGTATATCCATAGCACAGATGCTCAGACTAAAACGCGGAAGCAACTCCTAGAACCACAATCTTAGAGCCTTTACTACATCCCTGGCCTTCGCACTTCGTTGCATTGGTCTTATATCTGTTTTTCATTACACTCGATATCACCCACAACGCTTTGTACTACATTTCCATCTCATCACTGTTGGCTGTGCTGTTTGTTGAATGGTTGAATGCCCACAGCTGTCAACTTTTTCTGATTCATTCTGAACCTTGAGGTGGAAGTTGTTTGACCGTGACATGTTGCGTCTGGCACGTGGAAATTGATTGCCGAAACCCCACGTGAAAGACCTTGTTCTTGGATGGAGCGATTGACTACTACGGCTTCTACAACTACAAGTCTCGCTGACGTCGCCATTGTTCTCGACGTCGCCAATCTCGTACCCACCATCAGCTGGCCTTTGACCTTTGCATATGCCTTGGTCCAAGCGTCGTTCTTGTCAGGAGTCGTGTACCCCAACCAAATCCCAGCCTGACCAACACCCTCTGCCCACTTACCGCCCACCATTACCTCCAAACTCGACCCCAAGACATCCTTTTTCTCTCTTGAACACTGTCGGTCCTCATACCTCTCAAACCTCCCTTTCCATAGCCGAAGACATCTCTTCTACAGTCAGTCATATATCGTCGTAAATCGCTTCCATTTCTTACGAAGTCGTTCGGCAACAGAGTGCGTTCCACGAGTCCCCTGGCTCGAAGGGTAGAACGTATGTCACTTGGACTGTAGATACTTATCTAGATGTCTAATTAACTCGCTTTATGAAGGTCGCCAGAAGCAAAGCAGGCAAAGCCAAATCATCGATCGCCCCAAGTCATGGTGCAACCTTCCACCAGTCAGCAGAACCTACAAATACCAGACGCCATTTCTGGTGACTTGTACACCTACAATTCCTTGCATTCATTTTCTTTTGGGTCTGCTCAGCCTCAGCAATCTACATCTCGGCCTGTTCATCCACTTTCACCGGTTCATGGGAATGGGGACAACATTGGTGAAGATCTCGGCTTCGGACCGTCTGATATTACTCCCCGACCATCCGTTGTGGCATACGAGCGAAACAATAAGTGCGGTCCTACAACACAGCAGACATCTCAGAGTGCTCATCCATTGGATGGGAACAGGACTCATAGTAGAGGTGATTATGGCAACCCCGCAGTACAATTGGATGCTAGTTCCCGTGCAGGATCTTCATCAGCTTCCGCATCGGTAACATCCCTCTCTAGTACTGGAGGCGATTACTTGCGTTCTGGATCTCGTGCAAGCCAGAATTCGAGTTCTACTAATCAAACATCCGCCGGGCAATCACTGATCGCCGATTCAGATGATGATGCTCATCACCATCCATTTCCTCCTCACACGATCAACATAACCTCACGCAGTCCAGAACCCAGCGGAACAGGAACTGCGAGTAACACGGCGGTCGAATTCAGCTCAGATGAGGAGTTTGGTGATTCCGAATACGACGACTACTACGACGAAGGTGTAAATATCGAAATTGGCTCTACACAATACGAGGGAAGTGTTACAACACACGATTGGGACCGTGATTTCTATGTGGGTGTTAGTAACGGTTCTGGCAGTATCAGGAGCGCCTTGAGTTACACGGAAAGAAGGGGAAGCATTCCAATAGCGATTCCTGGAACAATACCAGTCGACGATTCCTTGAGGTTTGCCACCGGCAGGAACAGAGAGGATAGCTTGGCAACACTTCGCCGACCAAGTCGAAGTTTGGACGATGACTTCGTCAAACTAGGCCTTACTCGACCCACACCTTCCGGCCAGTCGACAATAACAGTGGGGAACCAATTGCAGTCCTCACCTGTATCTGTTCCAGGTAGTGATGGCGATTGGAAACTGTTAGAGGAGAGGAACAAGACTAGAGAAATGCTGAGGGATGCTGAGAGGGATTTCAAGACTTCAGCTTCCCCTTCTAGCTCCAAAAATCTCAAGCATCATGGTTCAGAGCTTACTCCTGCTGCGACAGTATCCACCATGGGCGACTTTGATCTTGATTGGGCCCAGATGCAGAGGGGTATCACTGGGCTGGATTCTAGCGCAATGGGTGATATTGTTGGAAATTCCAATCTCGGCCCAGGTTCCAATGATCGTCGATCATCACCTACTGGCGAAGTTGGCGCAAAATGGCTTCTATCGTGGACGAGAGAAGCAAGGAGACCCAGTGCCGCAACTGTTTCAAGTTATGGTGGTGATACCTTTGGTAAGGCTATCCGTGACTGGGATGGTCCCAGCTACCAAGCCCAGCGGAGAGATTGGAGCTTTAAGAAAGAAAAAGGAGATACCTTCCAACCTCCCACAGCGGTTGTGGATAAATCTGCTGCTGGTATATCATATCCCGGGGGAAGCGTGGCGACAGAGAGAAGCACCCAAGGTCATGTGGGTTCCGGTGAACAAGGCGCTGACAAGGAGAAGAGATCCGCATCTACAGTGTGGAAAGGCATGCGACCCAATACCCATGAATTCTGGAGCAATGACAGACTGGGAAGATTCAAAGTTGAGCGACGCGCTCGGAGAGGTACACCTTCTTATAAATCACAATGAAATCACTCAACTATCTTTTTCTCCAGCTCCCAATGAGAGCAAGGGTCCTCAACAGCGAATTTCTATTGTTCCCATCAAATATCCTAATGGTTCTGGTGTCCCCCCTGATGGACCTCCTGTCACTATACACAAGCACTCAAAGGCAGTCGCATTCTCTATTAGTCGTCACTATCGACCGCGAAGGCTCAGTGACATTCATCCCACATCTTCACGTGCAACAGACTCAAATCTCAATATGCTTACTAGCGGACTTTCTCCTGCTTCAAAACGAGGTTCCAGCATGATACTTTTGGCTCCACGACGTGTTCAGGAGGCATACACCAGTACTACCACAACTCGTAAGCTAGAGTCACACGGATTGTTAGACGATCCGGCCGGCTCGCACTCTCAGGATGCGAGAGACAAGGAAAGGCATCGACAGAAGGAACGGGAGAAACAAAAGCAAACGCAGAGGCAGAAAAAAGAGAAGATGCGAACCAGGGCAAATATCACTGTTGAAGAGGCGAAAGACAAGGGGAATGTAATACAGCAAGGGAACGACGACAATCATGTCCCTAGTGCTTCTAGTACTCTCATGCAGCCATCTCCGCCTTTTGCATCTGCACCTTCAATTCATACTTATCCTCCTGGCTCTGCTTCCTCGTCAAGCACTCTGGTGAATCGCGAGACAGGCATACTTGAATATTCAATATCCAGAAATTCGTCACGTCACTCGCGCCGCCGACGCCGGGTCCGTGATCCTCTAGAAGAAGAAGATGTTGAGGATGTTGAGGATGATGATGAAAATGCACCGCCCACTCGTACTCCGCATAGTGAAGCTTTCGGAACCATGGATGCTGCACTTATCGAGCAACTGCGGCAAGACAGATTTAATGGTGACTCGGATAGGGGAGGGCTTTGGAATCGATTGGTTGGTCGTAGTAATCATTCCGCCACAGCCTCTCCCGCTCAGATGCATGCTCCGTTCGTCGCTCCTTGGCTCGCGTTGCAGCCCAGAAACAAGCAGGAAAGCCACCAAATCGTCATCGACACTCTGAATGATTCTTTCAAGGACGTTGGACTGTTGCCGTCGAATTACAAGACGTCGCGACATGCTGTCCCCACCTCTCAAAGGCAGAAGAAAATTGCGGGCAGCCACAATAATAATGATCCCTTCAAACAGATTCCGGAAGACGCCCTCTACATGCTTCTCCCCTTATGGCCAGGAGACACCGACGCACGATCCGAGGCTCTCTCGGTCTCGTTTGAACGACCCGTTGTGCACAATCTTCAACGGCAGTATCTTCTTGTCTACTACAAGCCGCCTCCAGAAGAGGAGCATAAAAGGACTGACAGAGACAACAAGAAACGCTTGCGATCATCCCCCACGTCTTCTTATGACTCAACCACTAAGCGAGAAGATCGAGCTTTTGTCCTGCTCGCATCTTTCCACATAACCGCCCGCCTTGTACCGTACCAGAAGCTGCAAGGGACCGGAGTACGTGTTCCCGACGAGGGTTTGACTGTTACAGGCCCACTGGAGATAGCATTCGCCCATATGCCTCCACTGGTCGATGTTGACGAAAACTATTATGAATATGTTCTCGGCATATGTCATTCTCGCGATGCAGGAATTGAGTTCTACCCGGATGGGTTGGTAAAAATGGGGTTGTGTGAACAATCTGAGGTTCCTTTACCAGTCTCTACATCCGAGGAAGATACATTCCCTGAACCTGAAGTGAAGTTGACCCCTATTGGTCGAGCCGTTTTAGAAATGATATGGTCAGGAGCACTCGCCCTTACTAGCTTTGGTACTAATTCCTAGACTCCTCGTTCATATTTGTGCTACTTCGTATGCTTATGAATTTGCTTTTTCTAATTTTCTGTGCCGGAATATACTTGTATCAATTGGCAGAACGGGCTTTTCACGTATGGATTTTCCACCAACCAATGCTCTTCTGCCTTCGTTTCGATTTCTGGATGATCCGACTCTAAATCGCTATCTGCCACGACCTCCTCGACTTCGTCGCGGGGCTTCTCAACACTTGTCTGAGTCTTCTTCAATCTTTTTGAACTTATCTTTATATCTCGTTTTCACGTCTCGAATCTGGGAGGTTCTGGGTTTACCATCAATCATGTCCGTCTCGGCTTATATCTGTAGCTCCTTCTCCGTCTTTGCTCGAAGCCTCTTCGCGGATTTCCTTCCCTTAGTCTCCTTGGTTTGGTTCTCAGCAGGTGGACGGAGAGACGCTGTATAGTCCGTAAAATATTAACCTTTAGCCATGCTATCCTTTATGAGCTCACAATGATTGACAGGATGGAGGCCATAGATTCGATATAGATGAAGGACAGCCTGCTCTTTGTCTTTAGCCTATCCCCGTGTCAGCGAATTGACCAACACAAGGGACTACTTGACGGAGATTACCTCAATCATCAAATCTGAGTGGGTATGCAAGTTACTGAGAGGAAGGGAGGGTAGTGTTGCAATACTTACCCATGTCATCTGGCAGATCCACAGGAAAAGTCTCGCAGCGATCGGCATGTGCTCTTTTCTCCATCAGTGTCACAGCTCCCGGCCTAGGTTCACTAAGATGTTGCTTAGGCCTAATACCGCGTCGAGCAAAAATGGCATTTGCCCGTTGTATGATAGCACTAGGGGGGATGGAAGAAGGATTTAAGGCATCGTGATGATAATCTGTAAATTGTTTAAGTAAATGTATAATTATCATTTCGGCCCACCCACCAAACACGAGGGGTATATCCAATTCTTCGCAGATTGAAAGAAGATCTTCAGCGTTATAACATAACTACAAGTCGTGAGCTATGATAAATGGTACGGCGTCACTTATGTTCAAGTACCTCGTCGTTTTCCAGTACGAGCCGACTTCGAACGTTTTGAGGTAAGAGTTCTACGATGGTCTTCTTGATTCTCTCAATTGTAGCAGCCTTGTCATCGTATACGCCACCACCCTTGAAGCAGGGTCCGTGTTATATTATTATCGAGTTCATCATCGTATTGTTTGATATTACTTACATGGATGATCATCACGCCATCAACACCAATACCCATCCTATCCAGCATCTCACAATGGTATGCAAGTTCTCTGATAGAAGACTTGACGACCTCAGGCCTTGGGCTTCCTAACTGCGTGAATTGCCCTGGGTGAGTAGTCAACCTATGGCCGTATTTGTCGGTTAGATGGCCAACTTCAGCAAGAAGGCTATGACAATAATCCAGAGAATAACCATATTTCGCGTGAGATGCAAATGGAAACATCTCAGATGATATTCTGAAAAAGCGTATGTGCTTTTGGAGACGAATCAGTTATCGGATGAACTTGCGTAGCTCCTGGAACCACCCACATTGTCCTCGTTCCATTGAATCATTGTTAGAAGGTCCTCCACATTCTTTTCCCCTAGTTTCTTAACCCACTCTATTCCATTCTTCTTGAGACTTTCAAGTCTGTACCAATGCGATGAGATCGAATGAAATGAAAAATGAAATGATGATGGAAAGTCATGCACCTGCAAGTTCTCGAACAAAAGACAGACTCGCTTGCCGGCCGTTTGTTCCGCAAAATAGTATTCAAACACGCATAGCCTGTAGGACACTTCGTAAGGCAAATACCGCATGATACATCCTGTAAAGCAATACCTAAGCGTCCTTTAAAAGTTGTCGTCTTTGGTTCTACATCCGGAATGACGTATGTCGGTTCGGGCTTGGCTTGTCTCTTTCGAAGCGGTTTAGGGGTTTTGACTCCATCTCCTATCTCTTTTACACCTGAATTTGCGTTGGAAACTTTCTTCCTAGAGGAATTTATTGCTAGGCTTCCATCTTCATCCTCTTTGGAAAGATTCGGTGTTTTCGAACACTGCTTCTTCCGTTTAGGAACCTCGGAGGATGGAATAAGCTCATCACCATCTTTCGCATGCCCTTTGTCTAGATTCTGGTAGCCAGGTGTATATGATGATGGAATAGGCGAGAGGCTGTGTGACTCAACCATCGACCTGTTTCGCTTTAGATTAGGGGCGCCACAGTCAACAACGGAGGAAGAAGTCGCCGCAAGAGCCAGACGGGTGCTGCGACGAAATGAAGACATTCGTGAGAGGTTGAGATAGATTTCTTTTGATACACAAAGAAGATGAGCGCGGGTACTAAGCATGCAAATACGCTCGATTCAGGCCTGATATCATATGAGACTGACAAATCTGAAATAGATCAAAATTTATCTAATCTGATAAGAGTTGCGCCGCATTGACGATCCGTTTTTTCGTAGTGGCAAGTCGTGGAAAGAGTGCCGAGATATGTCCTTTCATTTGTTACGATTTCTTTATCGACAACTTTTTCAGTTCGAGTTGCAATTGTAAAAGATCATAAGATGGTTGCCTGAGGCAGCGAAGGTATGCTATGCAGCCATCATGCATCAGGTACTTTGTCACACTTATCCTATGTATTTATCAGATTTCAAACATGAAAAGAAATTTGATAGGCTGACTGCATTATATACTTAAGTACAAAGACGGTGGAATAGCAAAATTCAACCATCATCGCGACTTTGATTTTTGTCACATTTTTTGGCCTTGCGGACACAGAATCTAAGTTGAGGATTTGATAGATGATATGCATAGCGTTGTTCAGAATAATTGACAGAATAATTGGAGGAGAATTGCAATGAGTGTACTCACTGGATATGATATATGGCCTCCACATACTCACAGGAATAGTCAGCTGCATGTCTAGTTCTTATGGAAATTGCATCCTAGCTGCAACAGAGCCAAAAATTCAGAACACACTTCAAAGTCAAAAATTCAATATTTTATTGCTGGGGCATGCTAAAGGTCATTAAGACAATTTAAAAACACCTGAGATCATGTCTATACGATGCGTAGTTGTCGAGATATCGCTGTCCGAATTTTGGACATGAAACGAGCGATTATTTACGTGTGTTGCCAGCCGCGCCAACTATTTCGAAAACGGCAATAAATCTCTGGCTTCCTGTACAATTGGAGAGGGAACGACAGCGCACGAGGCGGAGAGAAAAGGATAGAAGGTGCTTGATGACCATTGTGGCAGATATATACGATTCAGATGGTAGATTCATGGTAGAAGAATGAATGAAATGGTGAAGACAGGGAAGGTATAAAGTGAAGTAATTGAGAGAACCAAAAGAGTGTTATCACTTGGCTAGCAAGGTATAAGGCGGCGCATGGGTACCTGGTATCTAGGTCACGGGTCATCGATAGTACTTATGCTTTTGTCTTCATCTCTAATGACTAAGCAATCTTAGCTGTGACCATGAGTTGGTCAGGGTGAGTACTAGTGGTCAGCAGTCCAACTGTCCATTCCCTGACTCCAAAGACAGTTTCAAAAAAACTGTTAATAGGGCAGGTACCACTGTAAGCTCATATCTGTTGTCTTTCGACCAGAGTCAGCTCATTCTCGTGGCAGCTTCTTCAAAAGACAGGTCAGATCGAGAGGACGGTCGATCGCGAGTTTACCGAGGAAGAGGCCAAGTACAGGACGTGAGTGTACTGTGATCCTCTGTACAATGGGTTTCCTTATGTTCTACAGGTTTGAGAAGGAATGTCAGGCTCTACAGAAGGATAGCAAAGCGTATTGGGATGCTATGCGAGGTGCGTTCTCATTTAACGTGCCTAAGCAACTGTTTGATACAACGAGCCGTTAGCGATGACTGCGGCTCAGAGCCGTATTGCGGAAACTTTGGAGGTGTTTTATGGTGCCGCCGATCGCACGTCTGAGGGCGCAATGGCCGGTCATGCGTACAAACGCTCAGTCGACGACCTCGATGCGGGATTTGGCAGGGAACTCGTACGCTTGACCTTGTTTGACACATTCCAGTAACTTTTATCATTCTGCCTGACAGGATGTTCCGTATCGGACAACTATTTCTGAGCCCCTAGGGAAAATGTGCGCCTACTTCCCTGTGGTGAATGAGCACATCTCGAAGCGAAACAAGAAGGTCAACGACACGCCATGTCACAGATATAACTTTGATGACTTACTTTCCCTTTCCTCGCAGATGCTAGATTATGACTCGGCTCGCAGCAAGTTACGCAAATTGATAGATAAGCCTTCTGAGGACCCAACAAAACTCCCCAAGGTACAGTATTCCTTATCATTTGCCTACGTGAGCTAACGTTTGTGTAGGCCCAACAAGAACATGATGAAAGCAAAGAAGTTTTTGACATTCTCAACGACCAGCTCATTGCAGAGCTACCACAGCTCCTTGATCTACGAGTCCCCTATTTTGATCCTAGTTTCGAGGCGATGATACGTATGCAATCCAAGTTTGCTGAGGAAGGTTACGAGAAGCTTAGCGGAGTGCAGCGGTGCGGCGCCTGTCCTTCACGACTCTTCACTGTTTTTACGATCAGACTAGATATTTTGCCGACAACGTTCGTGATGACTATGCCGCAGGGCAACTCGATGCTCAGGCACATATATTTCTTGGGCACTTGATTACTCGCTGATTACTTTTCATTGACAGGTAGAGGGTGTTTTACAGGAGATGAAAGAACTCTCTATTTGTGGTGGCAATTAAGCTTTCTTTATAGCAGGGCTCAGCTTTTGTGTACATTAGAATGCGTGCGGGGATTAAAGGTGATTGTCAATGAAGAACACCTGAGGTATGAATTATACCCGAAACTCATCGGCTGTTTGTATATAAGTATACCCTCATAACTTGAAGGATCATTGCATGGCATGGCTATGAGCGCAGGACAGGATCTAGAAACAACAGGACTCACCTGTATTTTAACTTCTTGGAGAGCTCTCAAGACGGTTTATGAGTGTCAATGGCTTGGAAGATGACGAAATGCGTTGCTCCAAATTTAAAGGTCGATTTCCTCCACGATTACCTCGACCTCGAGGAGAGGCCCGATTACTGTTCATGCTTCCTCTGCCACGGTTAAAAGAGGGACCACGAGATTCGGGTTCAGCAGGCAAGCGATACCCAGGTGTGGATTGATCGGCCTGTCCCGACTGATGATTATTGCGTGTCCGAGGTTGAGATCGTTCGTATGTGTCAGAAGAATAGGTTGGCCGATAGCTCTGGCCACCGTTGATAGCGCGAACCCCTAGATCGCGAACTCCTATCCGTGCTTGAAGTGCAGGGCGATCTGGAGAAGGGGATCGCCATGCAAGCTCACGGCTTGAAGGCAACCGTGCATGCGACATGTCTGAGTGATCGGTAACCTGCATCCGCGCCTGAAGAGCGGGGCGGTCCGGCGAAGCAGACCGCCACTGCGTTGACTGACGAAGGTGAGGGGGAGGCGATCTTGTTCTACGTGTTCCATCTGATGGCCACTGACGGCGTGAAGGGTGTTCATCTTCTCGGACATCCTCACGCTGTCGCCTCTTGCCAAGTATAAGTGATCGTTGGGGTGGTGAAGGTGGGCTGCGAGCTATTGGGGAAATGGACCTCGTTGCGTAGCCTCGGCTCGCATAATGATTCGGCGTGGATGGTCTCGGTGGAGAATAATGGTCACCACCCCTACGAAGCTGCTTCAGGCGTTGAGGAGGTGTAGGCTCTCTTACTTTAGTTTCTCCAGAATATATCTCCTCATCCATGGGCCGGTCCCAGCCACCATTAGCATGTATCATGGGAGCGATCTGGGCAGCATCATCGGGCAAGATTGGGTCAATGGTGGTCATATCCAGCGTAGCTAGCGGAGTGGTCAAAGGTACGTTTGGTGGTTTTGATGGGAGAAGGGGCTTTGAATGAGATGACAGACTGTCACGATGAGGGTTGGGAGGCGTGATATTCGAGGGCGGCCGCCGCCGCGTATTGGAGGAGGGTGCTGCGGAAGAAGTGTCGATTACATTGACAAATGACGAAACGGTAGTCGAGGAAGCAGGAGCTGCCTCGGTTGTCCCCGTTACGCCACGTTGATCTATCAAGGCATTTTTATTAGCATTGGGATGTCTTTTCAATGAAGATAGGGGAGCGGGTGGACAAGGATTTGCAAGTAAAGAACAACGTGGAGAAGGGTCAGCACTCTTGGGAGCCAGAGCCTCTGACCCAATAAGCGGCGGTGGGATGGGCAATTCCTTCTTTACTGAGACCGGAGAATTTCGATGCAAAGATGACTGGTTCATATGCCCAGGGTCAGACTTGAATTCGAGCACGGTAGAAGTGTCCCAGCGAACGCCATTCCCGTCCTTCACAAATCGTAAGTTGACCGCTTGGGCTTCTGGGGACGCTGATACGACTTGTGAGCGAGGTACAACGCACAGATCGCCAGGATCATCGCTATGGCGATACACATGAAAATCCTCAGTTGTGTTCATGCCATCGGTCGGTGTTGGGGTTGGAAGAACTACGATAGCAGTGTTTTGTAAAGGGTTTTCAATGGAAGCTGCCTTTCTTGAACTGACATTGCCCGCCTTTGTATGCTCAGGACCTGTGTTGATAGGTGTTTGAGCCTTCAATGGGCGTAAACCAAGAGCAGCGGAGCGTGCTAAGGCGGCTGATGGTGGAAGGGAGCCTGAAGTTACGATGGACTGCGGCTGCTCATCTGTAATGGGTCCTAATTTAACACCTCCAACAGAAAGTGACTTTGGTTTTTGAGTTGGCTTAGAAGTTGTGGTCTTCTTAGCAACAGGGTTTCCGGAGTCTAGTGGGCGGTCCGGAAGTGGTGGTTGCAGGGTCGTTGAAGCAGAGGACTGCAACGAAGCGGCCATGGCTTTCTCTCTTTCTCGAGCCCTCTCGGCATTTATTCTAGCAGCTGTTTCTGCGGTGGCGCGTTGTTTCTGTGCCATGATTTCCTGCCGTCGTTTTTCCTGTTCAGCAATTAATTTTTGTTCCTTGGCCGCAGTTAACTCTTCTTCCTCCTCCTCCTTCTTCTTCTTTAGCTCGGCGAGTTCTCGTTGTTTTCGTTCTTCGAGCAAGTGACGTGTGGCAGCTCGTTTTTGTTCTGATTTTTCAGCTGGTGCCGCCTTTTTATCCTTGTTCACTTGCAGCGCACGGTTGACATCCTCAGCGATGGCAGAACTTTGAGACCGGGGCGGTTGTAATTTGTCGGTATTTTCATTGGCAGTTGGATCGTTTTTGGGCTTGAGCCGCAAGCCATTGACTGCACTCTCAGGAAGTTCAGAAACCATGTGCTCTTGCTGCATCATCGGGAGTTTCATCACTTCAATCTTTTTCTCGCGTAAACGAGTCTCCTTGTGCTGCCTTTGTAAGCGGGCTTCGTCCCCGGAAAGGTGCATGAGTGTTTCTTGGTATTGAGTACTCGAATGAGGCGCTTCATTGGTTTGGGCCGGCTGTCGTGCCACTTGAAGCGTCTCCCCATCAGCTTTCGGAGGAAGATATTCAGCAAGATCGACTTCAACCTCCATTGGTACAACGTCTGTGATAATTGGCGGCAAGCCCTTTGAAGCATGACTTTGCTCTGAACTCCAGGCTTGTGTTGCCGCTTCAGCCTCCAATTCGAGTGATCTCCTGTGGTCTAGGTTCCAATTTGAAGTAAGGTCAAGATGTGAGGCAACTCGAGATGTCTCTGCACTAATTCGCCGAGACACTTCCGAGCTCATTTCTTGAACGGCATGAGAGTGAGAGGCGGAAATTCCTATTGCACACTTGACAGCTTCAGCCACTTTCCCGTCTCCTGCACGTGCATCCTGTTGATCAACATCCCGAATCTTTGCATCCTCATTTTCCTTCTCTGCTACCCACTCTCCAAGCATGCGCAGGTCGTCTTGCATTTGAATGTAGTTCACTTTCCACTGCCAGTCTGCACTTCCTTCCGCATCGAAACCCGCTTTACCCGAGTGAAGCTGTCGGATCGCGGTCAAAGCATTGTTCGCATGTGTCCTTGCTTGTTCCGCGGCGTTAAGAGACTCTTGAGCAGCAGCGACCGCCTCCTGTGCGGTCGCCAACGATTGCTGGGCAAGTATATGCGAACGATGCGCGGTGGTAAGAGCATTTACAGAGTACGAATTGGCCGATTGAACGCGGAGAAGGGCGTCAGTCATGTCGGGAGGGTGGAGTTTGGACAGTGAAGTCATAAGTCGCGCTTGAAGGGCGTGGAGGGCAGAATACGAAGAATGCGCCTGATGCGTTGTGGTCGCGGGGAAGGGCGTCTGACACTTTGCGGTGGGTGCAGTATAGATGCCAGGAGCCCTGCCCATCTCCAATGGTGAGGTAGACATGGAATTTTGTCCTTTGTGTGAGGACAGCGCAGGGGATGTGGAAGTAGCCGTACCCTGAGCCACAGTATTCGAGACGGAAGGAACTGCCGATGACGCAGTAGAGGTGTGTTGAGAAGACGCGGGAATCTGACGGTGCGGGACTAAAGGCGGTTCAACGGAACGCGTCTCTCGCGCGTCGACAGACTGAGATGCCGGAAAAGTGTTAGGCGCTGTCGTATCGATACCAGAGGGGTTCGAGTATGCCAACGATTGTAAAAGGGTAGGTCGCGACAGCGGCCTTGGAGATTCGACAGTGGGCGGATATTCTAGCTCGCCTGGTGCGGGCGAAGAAGGACATGAACTCGAGGGGCCGTTATGATGTAAATTCGGTGATTGAGCAGAAAATCTTTTCAGGAGCGGGGGCTCCTGCCCGATGGTTGAGAATCTAAAATCGGTAAAAGAAGGAGCTGGTGGGATTGTGCCATTTGAGAAGCTGGCCAGACCTTGGTCGGGCATAGTCGTCGCTCGTATGTAAGTACTAGAAAGGCAAGTCAAAGATGATAGAAAAAACGAAGAATAGATATGCAAACATGGTACTAATAGACGTCACGTCACGGAGGATTGACGCTCTAAGATATAGTTGCGGTTTATTGGCCGTTGTCGTGACCAAGAACCTCCTCCTATTGGGTCTTGTTTAACTTTTTGAATGGAAGAAAAAAAAGGCGGCGTCTCAGCTCGATCTTGTGATCTTTGCTGCTTTCCTTTCTTGTCTGTCACCTCAGGTCACTCAATTCTCTGAACAAGGACTCGACTGCTTGACTGCTTGATATTTCAACTCTTGGACATGCGCCTACTTTTGTACTACCCTCAAAAGCACTTGCTTGATTCACATACTGTCAAGCATGTCTTCCCTGATCAAGTTCTTCCGATTGGCACTCTCTCGTCTCCTCAGATCTCTGGGGTTGGTCAAGGCTGCCCCTGCTGCCCCTGCTGCCCCAAATGCTGTCGACTATTACGATCCCAGGACTCGAGACGGTTCGTTCTTGAACAGGTCCGGTAGTGGAGGGGAACCTCTCAACGTATGCCTTCGTTTGAGTTTGTCGTTTCACGGCAGCTTCATATAAATCCAGGTTATTATATCTGGTCGAAGTACTCCTGAAGTCCTGACGCCGTCCGGTTTCCTTAACTTCGCTCGTGCATGTGGAATGTGAGAGGTTATTCATAAGTCTCGTTCCTCTCTGACAGTCACAATGACTGTAGGTCTAACGAATGTCTTGGGCTCCACATGGGTGTGCCACAACCAGCTAATCTCGGAGATGGGAAAGGTTGGGTTGGCGAACGTGTATGATCTTTAATCCACAAAACAAAAACGTGTCATGCAAACCAATTCTCTGTGGAATCACAGGAGGTCCTACGCCAGCATTATCAACTCCCTTTTCTCGGCACTTGTATCGAGTCCCTTGTAGGAGGCAATCATTTCCGGTATGCAAGTCCTTCATTTCGACCTTCCTTGCTAAATGATTTGTAAAAATAGGGTTTATCCCCAGGATGGCCCCGATGCGAACAGTGGTGCATTATTTTTGGCGTACGTTAAATGTATTTGATGTAGATAAGAATTTTGCTAATCGTGTATATAGAGTATCTCAAGAAGAGGTCAGTCCTCGCCGTCATTCATATGTTGTAGTGCTTCATTTTTTCCCAGGACGCCGCTCAGCACCACAACATCGTCCCAGATGGCTACAACATTGGCAGGTAATCAGTTTTTTTGCCTGAACTGAGCCAAAATTGATTTGATCTTTTTGCCTCTTTAGAGATAAGTTTGTCAAGGCTGCCGTTGGGACGACGAGCTACTGTGGTATCACCTACGAAACATCCGTCCAAGACCTCACTGGCTTTCTTTCGGCAGGTGCTCAGGGTGTCAACCACGGTACGCTGACCCGGGGTCTATTTCCAATATTGAGTTAACAATCAAGTCCCACAAGGGATTTCACAGGACGGAATCGTCAAACTATTGACCGTCTCGATCAAAACTCGGAGGAAATAGATAATAGCCACTTGAGCAGGAATTGTCATGATCGAACCAATGTCTTTTGTTGTGACTGTTTACACTCCATGCCCACGAGCTTATGCCCATCAATTTTGACTTCACGAGCCTGCCGCTCTCCTAAGTCATAGCTGGAAACATCTTTTGTCAAGTCCTTTCTAACAAGGATCAGTCTACCTTTTGTGGCAAATGTCCTGGATGACACCGTTGGTGTGTCGACACGGGAAATACTGGGAAAGAATCATGTGCGTTCCTTGACGTCTCGTTCTTGGGAACGAGGGGAAAGCTCTAATCATTAATCGATGTCGCTGGTCGATAATTCAACACTCGGACTTGTCCCAGTGCGATGGCCAGTGCGTTCAAAAATGAGCTTCAAATCGATTGCATACAGAGCACTTGCCGTTCATCACAAACGAATGGGTTTAGTTTAAGAACAGCGACAACTGACGAGCGAAGATACAAAATGGCCGTACATCAGTTAATTCACTTGCTTGGGATCTACCTCTGGATGCCCTTGCACTATAAGGACAGTTACCGAGCCACACAACAGCAATCGCCAAAGGACGACAAGCGTTCTCGACAAGCGTTCCATTCGATGAAGGCAGAAGATCCTTTGCTCACCTAGATCCACTGATCCTGACAGACAGTCAACTGCTGATAACCGAAAGCTACGGATGTCTTCGCCTCGATATTGTACTGTATTGAGTCAGAGACGCTGAAGTGGTCACGAAGGGGAGATACATCCTAATAGACATATATGTTAGCACAAGATAAAATTGTATCAGATAGAGCACAAGACCTAGCTTAAGTACCTCTTGGGCAAATTGGGGTGGACAAGGAAGTAAACTACATTAAAAGTGCGGTTCCATATGCGAGGCATTGTATAGGGCAACACCATTCATGTACACTTCCTTGAGGTGATGGGATACTGGATCGACAGCAGTGCGAAGGGCAGAAAGGACAGCACTGGCTGTCATCTGCAAACTCCACAGGCTGACAGTTCGCATACGTTGCCTGTTCATCGTCGATTGAGATACATGATATGCAAGGGCCTCGTAGCTCTAACAAGGTGTCAGAATTCACTTTCTACAATCCCAAAAGGGGTGTACCTTGAGAGAAATTGCATCCATCATCCCAGCTATGTGAGCGGTCAGTCGATCATGTACGAACCAGGGCACTGTTGAAAGCTCACTTTCCCACATCTAACAAAGTAAGTCTTCAGAGATATATTATGAAAAGAGGTGCCTAGGACTCACGTTCCATGATCCATCGAAGTCACGTAAATCCATGATCACTCGACAATGTATTGGCACCAGCGTCCGATTTGCACTATGTATTGATGCGTCAGGCACGATACAAATATACAAAAGAACAACCTACTTCATGAATGCCACAATCGGCCGGATGAGGGCATTGTTAACATATGACAGATCTTTAGTGAAGAGGGGGACTGCAGCTTTCAAATCACGAAACCGCAGATCAATGTCCACCACCACCTTCAACTTGTCTTGACGATCGTCATCCCGTTCGGCACCCTGAGGTGCAGAGAGAGCTGGCTTAGCAAGCTCACGCTGGCCCGGGATGCGTTGGAGTTCAGGATTCGAAATAGAGGTAGAGATAGCGTCAGCGATCTCGCCGAGGATAGCATTGAGGGGGAGATCATCATGTGGATCGCGCGGAAATTTAATGTCCATAACAGCATCAACTTTACCAGACGTAATCCATGAGATAGGCCCGCCCTCAGTTGCGGACCCTTGCAAGTGATCAATGTTAACCCCATCTATTCGGCAGCGAGACTGAAAAAAACTGAGTGAAAACCCTTAGAAGAGTTGCGAGTGATACTGCATACCATTCGGGCCCACTCGCCATTCTTGAGATCCATTTCTGTTGTTCTTCCAATGCTCTGTGGCTTATGGAGACTGAACAAGCAGTTGTCAAATTGGCCGACAATATTTTCTGCGCAGAGGAAGTCGTAGAATAACCAACGTTTCCTGAACTGATGGATGTCGGCACGGAATATGGAGGCGGTATAGGGACGGAAGCCGCCTGGTTGATAGACGGTAATTAAGACGTCTTCTAATTGGAGAGATTCGAGCTCAAAATCTCCAGGCAGAGATTGATGCCGAAAGTGAGCAGGATCCAAAGGATTTTCTGGATCCCAAGTCACACCTTGACGGTCTTGGAAGCCAATCATCAGTGATCAGATAAAAATATTAAGCGAGAAGAATATGCATACCCAAAACCCCACGGACGCCTTTGATCACAGCGTCTTTGACAAGCCCTTTGCCGTCCAACCACCTCCATAACGAGAGTGTGACGTCTACCGAATCGATATTAAGATCGAACATAGACATATTCCAGTCTTCGTCAGCAGTTAGTGGGCTGTCATCATCATCATCATCTTCTCCATAATGGTGGTACGAGGGATGATTGCTGACATCATAACCGACGGTAGGATGATAGTCAACGCGTTTACGCGTTTGATGTCCTTGAAAATTTGTTGGCCGGCGAGATACGTATACGTTCTTGAAAGAAATGCGAGAGTCCTTCCACTTTGGAACTATGGCTGATTCGAAGATGATTGTAATGCCAGTTTCGGATGTGAGGTAGTCACTGATGGCGCGAGCCACATAATCTGTAGGAGAACTTTGAGCGTGAACGTCACTTCGAGAATATGCGCGAATACTTTGCAGGCGTAGACTATTGATGATAGCAAAGATTACTGAAAAGAAAGTGGTGCTGCAGACATATGGTTCATACTAAGGCCCCGAAGGAAGGCAACACTGTCACTCACGTCCCAATCAATATCCAGATGGTTTGACTGAATAAGAACCAAGTAAAAAAAGCCGACATATCATCCGCATTAAACTTTCTAAATGACTTGATGGTGAACCATTTGAAACGGATGCGTAGGCGCTGCCAGAAACCAGTAGCCACGTTGAGGAGGTCGTCTCGCGTCGGTGCATGAGGGTGAGGGACCGACGACGCCAAACGTTGGAAGAACTGCGAGTAGTTTTCAAGATTACGGTGTGTAGACTGCGTCTGTGTAGGCCAATTTTCGTTGGGTCCTGGTGGTCTCGGTTGGTTCTGGGTATCCAAATTTGTATGATCGTCATTTCTCCGGGAATTTTCTGTTGCCGTCTCCTTGGTGTTACTCCTGATGAAAGTAACGTGAAATTGGCGCGTGCTGAGTAAGAGAGAAGACGCCTTTTGTCGTGGGTACGAGGGTAGTCGCGTTGAGTGGCCAATAGGAACCTTGAGAGAGCATTGTTGGCGGAAAAAGGTGCGTATAAGACTGTACCGCTCGACGACAGCAGCCGGTCTGGAATGACGAAGCACAGACCGAGCAGCGACAAGGCTGGACGCCATTGGAGGTCACTTACAATAATAAATTTGTGTCTCCAGCTAGCTAGCTTGCTTGAACAACACACGCAAACTTGCTGACATCCCACGCGGCTCAGATCGACTGCTTCTGTGTTCATCCGTTCAATGCTTCGATACATCGTTGCTTCACTCTATCATGATCCTTCAGTCCATTCTACACGCTGGCTACGACCTCATTGACAGAGTATCTGTTCCCACTCTTTCTCTGCTCAATTCGCCTGACTCGATTATGTATGGTAGGGCTTGGTCCCCGACTTCATCATCCGTCGCGTCATCCGTGCGCTTTTGCGTGAGCGCCTTCGCGAAATAAATCATGGATCCTTCGAAGCAAATCATGCTGCAAAAATGGATTGGATAGAACAAGTTCGCACGCGCGAAAGTATTGCAGATGTGCCTGAGAAGGCCAACGAGCAACACTACGAAGTACGTCATGTTTGAATATTGGGCTTTCGATCCTTGTTGACTCTGAATAGGTTCCTACAAAATTCATTCTTTCAACCTTGGGACCCTATGCTAAATACTCATCTTGCCTGTACCTAACCGGCAAGGAAACGCTCGCTCAGGCAGAGATCGCCATGATGGAGAGCTATTGCGAAAAAGCCCAGTTAAAGGATGGCCAAGATATTTTAGACCTAGGATGTGGTATAAAAAAACCATACACTCTTGCTGATGAATATGCTTACGCATTCTAAGGTTGGGGTAGTCTTGTCCTATTCCTCGCAAAAGTATGGCATGAAGCTTTTCTCTTTCCAACTCTCATGGTTACCTCGATTCAACAGAAATATCCGAATTCCCGCGTCACTGGATTATCTAACTCGTCTACCCAAAAGGAATATATCGATACAACAGCCAAGCAGCGCGGTCTATCGAACATCATGGTTCGCACCGATGGTCCGGTGATGCCGAAAGATAACTCATTCTTCTGGTGATAGGTCATAACTGCCGATATCAACACTTTCAATTTTGGAGAGGCCAAGTTGTGAATAAGTTTTCCCCCCATTTCATTATATTAAGACATTCATCTCGCGACCAGTTTTGATAGGATCATATCCATTGAGGTCAGTCCTCGAGCTTCAAACATAGGATTCAATCCAAGCTTCAGCGCAGATGTTTGAGCATATGAAAAACTACGAAGCCCTGCTTCGTAAGGTATCTACTTGGTTACGACCCAAGAAAAACATGGCCGATGCAAATGATGGATCACTTTTATTTATCCACATTTTCTGTCACCGCACAATGCCCTACCACTTCGAAGAGGGCGATGGCTGGATGGCACAAAATTTCTTCTCTGGTAAATTCACGTTCCCCCCTCCAACTACGAAAATCATCAATGGTATTCCTCAGGGGGCACAATGCCTTCACATGATCTCCTTGTACGTTTCGCTTATAATGTTTGCATCCTTATTGATCCTCTTCCCTTTTGAAGACATATTTCCAATCCGACCTAACTCTCATAAACAGCTGGTATGTCAACGGAACACATTATTCCCGTACCCTTGAAGACTGGCTCAAGCTTCAAGACGAGCATAGTAAAGGTAAGCTTGTCTAAATTCCCTTATGCCCGCTGTTATACTTGCAATAGAGGGAATCGCGGAACTCAGAAGCGACGCAGTAGCTAAAGGGAAATCGCTGTCTGAAGCCACCAAAGTTTTTTATCGGTTCGTATTTCAGGATGTCTGGCACTATACCCATGAACTGTGAACTACATTTTAGATTCCGTGTGTTTTATATGGCTTGTTCCGAATTGTTCAATATGGATGGTGGACAACAGTAAGTTATGAAGTACGGTCTACAAACATCTGAATTCAGAACTGGCCTGAAATTTCAGATGGGGTGTCGGCCATTACCTCTTCAAGGCCAAGCTCTAACTATAGGTTTAGCCAGATGTTATTGAAGTGCGATGTATGTAGTATACAGCATAGAGGGTAGCCTAGATGAAATCCGTCCTTGGTCCCAAAGGACATAGCAATTACAGATGACCAATTCCTTAGCGTTCTTCGACATTGTTCAAGAGACGAAGGATGTTGAGGACTGGAAGTAAATGCAATGAGTATCCATACGTGAAAAGGATCGTGATGGACGTACATAGATTGATGAAACTGGTGTTGGGCGCTGTTAACAGCAATCGGTAAAGTAAGTTAAGATATTACTCACTCAAGGTAAAGGGAAATGGCACCCATGATGAACTCATCAGGGGAGAGTTTTGCATTGATGATGTAGGTATCGTAAACGATGTATCCGCTGAACAGGAGGCAACCCCCAATAGCATAAATCAAGTCCATCGTCTTTCCGAAAGGAATGAAGATGCCGACGAGACCAGTCATCACTGGATGGATAGTGAGTTGCTCAATAGGACGAAAAGAAAACAAGGACAACGTACTCAGAGCAATAAGACCACCAAAAAGGAAAGGACCCATTCCAGAAAAGTCATACTGAAGTCGCATGAGTCCTTTTATAGTTGAACATGAAAACATGTAAAATCCAAACCTTAGATTGCAAAGTAAACAGAGTGAGGCCAATGAAGACGCCCAACGTTATCAATCTGATTCAAAAGTCCATTTTAAGCGTGACTAACAAAATAAGCGCTTCAACGTACAGAGCTTGCATTACAATGACGTTGTCATAGAAGGCAACCACAACACCCAGGGTAAACGCCTCCATGAGAGTGAACGTACCCAAAAGAACGAAATTGAGCGGATGGCTGTGGCGCTTCCAGAAGAGAAGTCCGAGGTTCACTAGAGTTCCAAAGAGGGGAACATAGAAACTCCAAGCGCTGTGAGGCACAGATTAGCAATACAATACAAAAAACGAAAATGAGATGTACTGTGTCTGGACCCAGGAGAGAGCTTCAAGTGACTGAGAAATGCCTCCGCCGACAAGGACCGTAGCAAGCTATATGGAAGATGCATGGAAGATGCTTTTTTACTTGAGAAAGTATAACGACCTACAATTTGGCAGACTTGAGCACAAGGTGAGTTTGAGAATGGCAGATATCAGAGAACGAGCTCACGAAGGATGGTATACACTTTGCGGACGAACGCGCTCCTGATCTCCGGCGAGCTATCAGACACCGATGTACCATACTAGAGTCAAGAGAGTTCAACAGATTGATGTAGCTTACTCAATAGAGCCACTTTACCTTGAAGTCATCGGGTAGGTCGCCTTGACCTGGTTGGTCGTAGTAGCCACCAGCACCAGAAGAGCTTCCACCGGCAAGAAGAGGCTCTTGAACCTCGCGATTAAAGTAGCTGTTGTTAGGTTTAGCTTGGGCAGACGTCCCGTAGGATGGCGGAGGAACAGGGTATTGCTGGCTACTCATCGTCGTAGTTGTTGTAATAAAAGACAATTGACTCTGGCACAGCAACGCGCGATGGAGATATCGTCATCAACGGGAAGCTCCGGGCCGGACTCTCATGACCGCCGCTGCGAGTCATCCAACGAGACTGATTGTCAGCCGTTATCGAGCTCAAATAAATTCATTTTGAGTGTCTTGACCTCGCCTGCGAAACTAATTCGATGTACTTTTCAATCCGCAAAACATTCTCTCGTCTTAGATCTTTGTCCGACGCTTCTTCGTCAGATTATGTTCCCCCCACTTGGCGGCGCTCTTCAATGTCCAAAATCGAAGAACTATTGAACACTGCCTGTAGTTTTCGGGAAAAGCCTTCGTCTCATGCTCGTGCCTCATTCGACTCTGGAATTCTATCTCCCAAGGCGGCCACCGCGGACTTCACTCCAAAATTATTCCCTCACCTGTCTCCACTACCAGGGGTTCCTTCGAATGACATTTCACAGTCCAAGACGGACAAACTCCTTCATGCTCTTCTCAGAGAGAACAAGATCCTACGGAATGAGAATATCTATCTCAAATTCGAAGCACAAATACGGGAAGAGGAACTGGCTAAGTTTAGGAGCGAGCACTATGCGCAAAAGTTCAGCCCTATTGTCAGAAAGCACATTCTAGGCTCTACTTCGAAACGTTATGAAGCTTCCGGCACCAAGTCTGTCCCGTCAGAGTCGTCTCGTCCACCTCCGAAACTTCATCGACCTATTGAAAGCGGAGTTGGTGAGACAGGCTCAAAGAAAGGGGCAACGGCTGGTGCGATCCAGTCGACTGCGGTTCTTGCATCATCATCCAAGTTCATACCGACCGTATCCGTAGCCAAGATTAACGGTTGTCTCGAGGCCACGACTTCGAGTTCTAGGGCTATTCAGGCAGCCAAAGATGTCAACAATGCCGCGAGGGGTCAGCCAGCAATCAAGACTCACAAGCCGACGAAGAAAATCAACTTTCCTTCCGCGGACTCAGCCCGGTCAGGCATCAGTAAACTCGAACACAGAGAACGCAAAATGGATGACTTTCTAAAACAGCTTAAGACTGGATCCGTAACTCTCGCACCAACTACTGCTACCCCTATTCCGAGTTCTAATGTAGTTTCGACTCGTTCTATCTCGCACGCATCTGCACCTGTCTCTCACGGTCGTAGTCGGAATCTGGCTCCTCTTGCTAGCGAAATCTTCAAGGACGAGATCAAGGACTCCCTTTCACGCGTAAAGCGATCCCCTGCCAAGAAACACCAGTCAGTTTTGAGAGAAGTTGACATCAATCCCACTAGCCCTCGCGGAGGCTCGTGCGATGCAAAGCAGTCGATCGGGTGCTCGGGTGGCACATCCGCAAAAGCACTTGGGAAGCGAAAAGCCATTCTTTTGGAACACCGGTCACTGGATTCTGCGGTAGGCCTGTTCAAAACGTCTATGTACCCCTTGTTTTTACAAACTATATTTTCGTAGACTTGGCACATCAACGTCCGCAGCAAAATTGCCTCGGACGACCCAAATTCTCGGGCAAACAATGGAGCAATTGAATACCATCATCTTCCCCCGCTCACGCCCGCGACGTCGACAACCCGTTTTGAAGATTCTGGAGCGCTCTCTGCCGAAAAGGCTCTACTTTCGCTAGAACGAATTTGTGCAGGTTTCAGCAGTGGAAGTCTTGGTTCGCTTGAATCCAGCTCCGACTCCTCGTCAGTGATTGACCCATTGGTCGATGTCCCTTCTCTTTTCGTTGTAGACACCACTATTGAGGCCCAGAAGTTACTGTCTGTGCGATCGAGGGCGTCTTCTGGACCCGAATCACCATCTTTTTCGCGCTTGTCTGTCAAAACATCGACTCCTTTGGTCTCTAAATACCGCCCATCAATACTTTCATCTTTCCATCCTGCGGCAACGTCTTCTCCTAAAACAGCACCGCGTTCTAAGACTCAACTCCGGACTTACACTTCACCCCTGCATCGGACGGGCGCTGTCTCCTCTAGTTCGAGCCCAACGAAGAAAATGATCCGCAAAAACACATCGCCGTTGCGAATCACGAAGAAAGGGAAGGGTAGCGTTTCTGTTAGGCCGTCTCCTGGTTTGAGTCTAGTACATTGATTACTTCTATATCCAATGGGTAGTTGTACCTGTTTTTCTAGGATACAGTGTTACAAATTTGTGTCTCCGTGATTGACTAAATACGACCGGGACCTGTCCACTTCGTTTCTCATGAATTGTAAGGTGGAAAACCCCACTCCTCAGGAACAAAATCCTCTATGGATCTAAGGGTTTGGTCGGCTCTTTCCTCTCCAGTATATTCCACATCAAGAAGATTTGCATCTGGTACCCAAATCACTACCAAGATTGTGAACAGATGCGCGTGAAATAACAGGATCGACAAGACACACCTGACATTCCGGCTCGCTTTCCAGCTTGCAGACCAGGTACGCCGTCCTCAAATATAAGACCTTTGGCGCGCTCGCGTTCTTCGTCAGAACTACACGATTCGGCGTGACCAACTTCTCTACCCAACATTTCCCTTGCAGCTACGAGGAAGATGTCAGGGAATGGCTTGCCTCTCATTTGATACTGAACATCATCGCCGCAAACTACGTTACCCTCGAAACAATCAAAAACTTCTCTTAGATGACCCGTCTTGAGTTCGAAGTTACGACGCTTGGAGCCGGTGGCGACCGCGATCGGGATATTGTGTGCCTTGAGATGCAGGACGAGTTTTCGAACCCCAGGGAGAAGAGGCACAGTAGGCCAAATAGCATCTTGAAGCGTGTTTCGTTGTGATAGGTACGACTCTAGCGTAAGGGATATGTCGGGAAAGAAGGAGAGGAGGTGCTCAGCAGCCTCGATCTCAGCTACAGATTAAGCTCATCATGAGCTTTAACCTAGTAAAGGTGGTCTGAAGCTCACGCTTGCCCATCAAACCTGCCTTGATATCCCAGGTCATCTTTTTCCCATACTGACCAAGAATTTGGTCTGGCGATATGTGTTGGAGTTATGATCTGGGTCGATAAGCTCAAACTGACTGGTGACATCGGTGTAGACATTCTCAGAGTCGATCATGAGGCCTGAAGCGGATGAAGACAAGAACAGTATAAGAGACGTGGGCAGCTTACCGTCCATGTCGAAGAGAACATACTCGATGTTTGGACGGGTGACCATGGTGGAGTCAAGAGTTTAAAAATAGAAAGAACTTTGAGAAATTGAGTCGACGGTTGACACGACCTTGCCTCTCGATACCCATGTCTACCCCCGTCCCTGCTTCAACTAGGGCCCCTATCCGCCGCCGTCGTTTCCTTATCCTCGTCGCCCTCCTCGTCGCCCTCCTCTTTTTCTATGGTGTGCCATGGGAATTGCCTCCCTCCTTGAAAGAAGCAGGCTTTGAAGCATTATCACGCGCCAGCATCGTATACCACACTAAATCAGCCTCGAGCGTTGACGAAATATATGGCCTTGTATACATGGTTACTGAAGATGTAGAGCGCGACCTAACCCATGTTGAGGGCCTCAACCCCTCAGAGCCTCTCAATATGACTGTCTATGCTGGAAATGGACCAATGGATTGGACCAAGACGATGAAGCAATTAAATAAGAAATACCCTGTTGTTGTATTTAGCAAGGTCTGTTTACGATCTCGACCTAATTCCTGTCTGCTATCTCAAGAAACCCCCCCCCTCTAGTCGTATTGCCCGTATGCCGCACCTGATTATCTCCTGGACTCATCATGATATATGGCTCCACAGATATTCACGACGAGCAAAGAAACTGTTGGAAACATATCATATCCAGCCTGCCCCTAAAGTCATTGAGGTTGATTTGCGATGTAAGTGCTTATGACCTCTTGTTTGAAGAAAACTTATTACGAGCTGAGCAGCGGATGACGATATCATCAAAGCTATTCTTGGCCGTCTTACGCAACAGTATACATTTCCGAATATACTCGTTCGAGGAAGATCTATCGGCGGTTCTGATGACCTACATGCTTTACATGCCCAGAGGACGTTAACCAAAGTCCTTGAGCAGGCTGGTGCCTCTGTGCGGGGCGATGGATCCGGGAGATGATTGTATGCCGTCCGAGAATGGATACTATTGACTGAACACTCCTGTGTGTGAATATTGTAAACGGTCTCTCGTTCAAATGACAAATTTTAGTTCCTTGATCCTCGTGTCCAGGACATTGGTCTCAAACAAGTAAGCTACACTATGCATGCCGATTGTTAGACTAAAGGCAACAGAGCACTGATAGGACGATGTATGCGACGTACTTGAGAAGAAGACACGAACATGTTGGGAACAGAACAAGTATCACATGGCGCAGTTGGAATGATTCCAAACCACTCAAGAACCTGAATTTCTTGCAGTTTGATGTCGTGAGGAACTCCTGCGGCGCTGATGGTTTCAAAATTTGGACCATATACTGATCGAGTCCATCCAGGAAGAGGGCTGTTGTAATGAGATGAGGTAGGGATGATGTCGAGATCGAAAACATTGGTCCATTGTTTAATTCCCTCTTTGAAGTTGTTGTAATCCAGGATCTCGTCCCTGTGGGTTCAAGATGAGTACACTCAATAAGAACATAAAGAAAACGAGAAAAAATACTCTATTCCGTGCCAGAGTTGCATTCTGGGGCGTGGACCTCCATATCCCGGATATCCGTTTCGAACTAGATCTCCCTGTGCAACTTTGTTACTTATGTATCCATGTCAAAAAGTAGTAGATGGCTGGCTGTCAACTCACCCACTGTTGTGCCGACTTGCTGACAGCGCCTGTCGCGCATGCACTATTCCACATAGTAGGTCCTGCAAAGCAGCCGTATGGTACACCAGCATATGCAGCACCTGCCGCAAAGAGGTCAGGGTATGCCCCAGCAAGGACATTCGTCATCATAGCGCCAGAGGAAAGTCCCGTTACAAAGACCCGATTTTGGTCAACGCCATAGTTGGCGATTGCATGGCGAACCATAGATGCGATGCCCAATGAATCTCCTCCAGCATCGTGAGACAGAGTAGCATTGGTGGAGACGTCCCAGCATCCACCACTGTCAGGGGCTTCCGGATAGATGACGATGTATCCGTAACGATCCGCGAGGTTGGCGTATTCGGTTCCCGTAAGAAATGCTTGAGCTGTGCCAGTGCAATAATGTATAGCAACAATAAGAGGAGAGGGTACTGTTTCAACGGGGGGTCTATACAGGAACATCCTGACATTGGTCGGATTGGATCCAAAATCATAGACTTGTTGGTATGTTCCTAAAGCAGCGTTTACTGGTGGAAAAGCCATCATAACAAGAAAACATCTCAAGAGCAGGTATTTAGACGTTACATAGGAAAAGTAACTTCGATGAATCATCGTGGCAAACCTCAGGTCAATTATGATCGGGATCAAATTATAAGTATTAATCATATGTTCCACTCATCACTGTGACATACCGACATATGCATGGAGGATCTCAAGTATACGCACGAATATCAGTGAATCTCCGAATTTTTGGACGAATACTCAGTCTCCGGACTTCTGCCTCGTCGGTGGGTGGCATCTGCCTATGGATATGGGCCGCGCGGCTCCGCGCTGCCCTTCGCGTTTGTGAAATTAAAATGTGAATGAACACATTTCCCCGACATCCACGACATCTTTAATTGCCCTTTTCATTTGGTTGTGTAGCCAACCGTTCTGAGAAGTATCGGCCAACCGAGCACCGAGAACGTATATATACTCCAAATTGACATCGAGACACGAAGATTATCGCGTCAGCTATGTTACTACTTAGGGCTACGAAAACGTCCTTACAAACACTGCAGAAAGGTGAGTAAGCAAATCAATTGAAAAAGCCAATGCGAAAACATACTTGGGAATAGTAGTCATTAATAGACTGACAAGTGTACGGAGATGCACAAGTAGTCGGTCCAGTCCAGGAGAGGCTATAATACCTGTCAGTGACTCTGCCATAACCATTACGGTGTTACGCACCCGCCACATTGACCCCAATGGGTTTGCTGAGCTCCAGGGGTAGTTATGGTCGTTGTAGGAACAGAGGTGGTCGGCGTAGAAGTCGGCGCAGTCGTTGTACCTGTATTAGAGCTGCCGGTTATACCAAACCATGCAAGAACATCGTTCTCCTGAGTAGGGATATTGTGGTCGACACCAGCCGCACTGATGGCTTGGAAGTTTGGTCCATAGACCGAACGGGTCCAGTTAGGAACGGGAGAATTTGAAGTGACAGAAATTGGAGTAGTAGAATAACCAAAGACATTGGTCCACTGTTTGATACCTTCCGCAAAGTTGGCATAGTTAAGAGTGGTATCACTATAAAAGTAGTCAGAGTCGAAGTTTGCTATACTGTGACGTTGAAATCGCTTACAGTGTTCCTTGCCAAATTTGCATTTTTGGGTAGGCCCCGGTGTACCCAGGGTATCCACTTCGGACAAGATCACCCTAATCAAGCATTCAGCGAAGAGAAACAACGTTCTACACAAAATCTTACCCATTGTTGCGGTGTTTTCGAGATGGTTCCAGTAGCACAGGCGGAGTTCCATAAATCAGGACCAGCAAAGCAACCATAAGGAACACCTGCGAAGGCCGAACCGGCCTTGAAGAGGTCAGGATATGCACCAGCAAGTACGTTGGTCATCATTGCTCCTGAGGAGGTACCAGTTGCGAAAACACGATTGGGATCTACATTCCAATTCGCGATTGCATACCGAACTGCTGATGCTATTCCCAAAGAATCCCCTCCGCCATCATGAGTAAGTGTAGCGGTGGTGTGAACGTCCCAACATCCACCACTGTCTGGGGCATCGGGATAGATAACAAGGAAGCCATGCTGGTCTGCAAGGTTGGCGTATTGGGTACCCGTGAAGTAAGCCTGAGCCGTCCCTTGGCAATAGTGCATTGCGACAATGAGAGCAGGAGAAGCTGCTGCATTCGGGGGACGGTAAAGAAATATCCCGACATTCGTTGGATTCGACCCAAAGTTGGTGATTTGTTGCAGCTGACTAGCGGCAGCATTGCTCAGTACAGTGAGCGCAGCTACCGTCAAGAAAGTGATAAGAGGGCGAACGAACATTGTGATATAGTTCTACAACTACCCGCCACCAATTCTTTGGCATTTTTATAGCAATAACGGAAGATCTTCACGGGCCGTGTCGCAGTTTCCTCGACAAAACATCGATAGCAGAGTGGACCCATGAAATGAACCTCGGCACAAATGAGAAAGTAAAAAACAGGAGCAAGTTTCGGTGTCTAATCGGCGCATAAGGCTGGCAGGTGACTCGAGTATCAGCTGACTGAACGACAAAGAATTTAGGTCTTGGCATCAACATTCGAAGCGTGCACATGTATTTGCATTTTTCTGGACTGTCAGTGACAGTGTCAGTGTCAGGGACAAGGCGTCGTTAAGTGATGTCACGTCCACAGAACGGCCCGGAGGGTCCGGCCGTGTCCGGCACTTATGTAAGCTTGTAGATACCGAGTTTGTCGAGGTTGCTTGCCTCATTGTCATTTGATATTAAATACCAAGGTCTGTTTGAGAGACGCGCAAACTGGTGAAGTCCTAAGTAAGTAGGAGAAAGTCCTCCGCCCGAGACTTGTATCCGTGGAGGGCTGGTTACTAGTCTAGGAGAGAGTGCGCGGACTCGAACTCCGAGTTCGGAGTCCTAGAGAGCTTCAAAGTCCGATCACATTACTAGTACATATGGAGGCCTATTTAATGCTGGATGCAATGGCACGGATATTTTTATTCCATAGCCTGAGAATAGCATCAACCACTCTTCTCGTAGTTACTCTTTGGCACCATGGTATCAAGGATCTCCAAACATCGCTCGTTGTCATGAAAGGCAACGAAAATGCCTGTTGTTTACTGACAGAGAACAATGCTGCACACATGCAGCATCACTCCTCACACGTCAAATCACTCGCAGTTCTGAACATTTTAGGCGTATCAGGCATCCAGCATGTCAATTGCAAACAAGAATATGATTCCCGCTACGGATAGTACTATGCCCCACCACACAGTCGACAGGCCCCCTCAGGCCCCCCTAGTCAACAGGTCACAATTGTCATAATTGCTGTTTGATGGTTCGTCCAGCTTTCTCTTTTGTAAGTGCCGGAAATCACCGTAGGGACAATTGGTAATCAAAAATTGTGACCTGTTAGGGGGGCTTGTTAGTCTAGTCTCACTTAAGCAATGTTGGCTGAGGGGTCCTGTTCGGTCCTAACGGTTATGTTATTCTGATCGGGTTTTTCGGTTATAGACAGTAGAACATATGTAATGACGAAAAGGAGAAATTCATCTGTCTCAATTCAGCATCACATGAGCACGACGTGTCGTGAAAACTGTCAGTTTTCATGGCTAACAGAAGAGGCACATGGACACATTTGTGGAATCATCACTGAGAGGGTACCACAATGGCCAGATGGCCCTCGTCCTCACCAAATTCAGGCATGGGCTTACACTCTGGAAAAGATACCTCTCATTCTTATTCTGTTCCCTGCATCGAAAGAGATGGTATAAAAATGTAGACAGAGACCGCTGTGTTTGCCATAGAACATCAAGGATTTCTTTCAATTTTTGAGCATCGGTGCATGAGCATCGTCGAGTTGGTGTGGGATTTTCATTTTGCACTGTGCACATTGTGATGCTCTGTAGATCTATAATATATATTATTTTTCGGTACACACTATGCCTATGTGATGGGTGTGAGCTCGGTCGAGCCTTTGGCGCGAACAAACTGGTGTTCATCTATGTCCTGTGAGAACAGAACCCCCAGGGCATAGATGGAGACAGAATGTGTACGTATTCCTACAAGTAATCAATTGCTCTAGAAAAGGCAAGAAAGGTGAAAGTTCAGGTGATGGTATCCCAGAAAGAGAGTCAGGAGGAACACCATAGGAGAAGGATGATGAAACAGGTGAGGGTGGGTGGGCATAAGAATATACCGCTGCTTATATGCTACGTGAGTGTGCTATAGACACGTAGTGGGTGTATGAGAATAAGCAGCTTGAGTCACACTTTGTCACACATCAAAATACGTCTTCCATTTCCCCCCATGCCTCCTTCCATAAAGACGCCATTTCACGCTGTGCATGTTGTGATGCTCTATAGATCTATAATATATATTATTTTTTGGTACACACTATGCCTACATGATGGGTGTGAGCTCGGTCGAGCCTTTGGCATGAACAAACTGGTGGTCATCTATGTCCTGTGAGAACAGAACCCCAACCAGCTGGAAGGAAGCACCACACGACCCAGTCGACACCCATCCCAGGCTAAAATCTGTCCAATCTACAGAGAACCAGTCTTAGCATCTCAACGTAAATTGGGGCTATGACCTCCAAAGATCTCCAGTATCGCAAGAAGGAATCAGAAGTCCACCTCCCCAGGATCTTCACGATGTCGGGCAGAACACCAGAGATGAGCAAGTTCGTTGTTCCTCCAATGCAAAAACAGTGTCCACTGACAACCGGTAAATCCACAGAGACAAGAATAGGGTTGATGCGTTTAAGAAGAACTCTTGTCACCAGAGGGGTTAACAAACCACCCCTGCCCTTGTAACAGGCTAGGAGTTGACCCAGAGACGCACTATTTACTTGTGAATGGTTTTTCAAGGCTGCAATGGGGTCAAACACCGGTGCCTGATGGGTGACCACAACTGTTTCTCCCTTTGATCCTCCTCATTTCATGCATGGAAGGTGAAGCGTGCATGAACCCAGGCCATTTGGCAGACCAAAGTCCCTCCAACAGGGAATGTCTTTTAATGAGAAATCTCGTTGCCGAGGTGGTAGGAGTTCACCGAGCCGGATTTGTGCCCAGAAAGCCATAGTGGTAACAGCCCACACACAGGCGTCTAAATTTGTGGTCAAGTCAAGGTCTTTTTTGATGGCTTTGAGCATGACCAGGGAAACAGGAGGGCGAGGGGGATGGATTGTTTCAACAGGATGCACTCTCTCAGTGCCTTTCAGACTATATTTCAGGCATAGCCCTCCCAGCCAAGGTAAGCCGTTCTGTACGTGCCAAGCTTTAATTCCCGAGACCTTTCTAGCAGCTGTACTTCCCGTGCGCTCTCCAGCCATGGAGGATACAAAGAGGCACAGGATGTCCTTAGGAGCTGGGAGACACAATTTGAGTGGAATCAACTTTGACCTGCAAAAAACCAAGAAATCCTGAATGGCAGAGGAGTATTTTGTGGATGTGGAGTCTGCCCAGGCGTTCATGACAACTCGGTCAATCGCTGCCTGATCGGAAGGTGCAAGCCCCCCACTTGGGGTTGATGAAGTAACGGTCTTCCATGTGCGATCGCTGTAAGGTGCATATCGGTGGTGCTGATTATTTGAGGAGAGGGAGTACAGACGTCTCATCCACTCAAGTGCGAGTCTGTCCACACAGCCGGTAGGGGGCATGATGGTAGATTGTAGGCACATTACTAGCGACTGAAACAATATAGTCGGATATGGAACGTCAGCCTCCTTACCCAAAAATAGACTAACACCGATGGTAGCTAATCATGACCAAGGGGGTCAAACCCTTGCACTCAGAGATGCTCAATATTTCAGCCCCCACCAATCATTTGCCGTTCTGTGGGATGTATTCACACAGTATATAATAATGTTGTGCAAGTAAAAACAAAGGAGTACATGCCTGAGAGAATGTTGTGCAAGTAAAAACAAAGGAGTACATGCCCGAGAGAACGTCTTATTGTATATGACACAGTATCTCACAAGTCCAATTCCTCAAAGCGAACCAAGGGAAACAGCAAAGGTTTCAAGTATGGGGGTAGTC
>JAGGAW010000003.1:0-96791 GCA_017657375.1 Termitomyces sp. T27 | reverse complement strand
CCAACAGATGAGTCCAAGGGGCTCCACGCTGGAGGAAGCATTATAAACACCGCGAGTTTTGTGGCAATAATGGGGGCCGCGACTCCTCAACTAGCATGTGAGTTACTCTCACTGCCATTTGCCAGACAATCAGCTAACGCGAAGCAGATACCGCTTCCAAGGTACGCTCAGCATCGCAGTGCGAATCGTAACGCCTTTGAATCGTTTCTTCATAGGGTGGCGTTCTCGCGATGACCCGCGAACTTGCGATGGTCCATGCTAGGGAAGGTATCCGTATCAACTCTCTCTGCCCGTGAGTAACGGAATGCGCCCCAAAGATTCCTGGAACTCTTCTCACACTTTCTTGATATTTCTAGGGGACCGCTGAAAACTCGTGAGTTCCCAAATGAGGCCTCCTGCAATTCTGTCTCACCTCATGACTTTAACAAGCTCTCCTGATGGACTTTCTCGACACCGAGGAGAAACGTCAGCGTAGATTGGTCCACCTACCCATGGGCCGATTCGGAGAGGCCGTCGAGCTCGCTAAAGCTGCTCTCTTCCGTAAGTCTTCTAGTCTTCTAGATCGCTCTCGACAGATCGCGATTGATTCCTCGTGTAGTCGCCAGTGATGATAGCAGTTACATGACGGTGTGTCTCGACCATTTTTACACGCTAGAACGAGTTTAACGTAATTTTCGACGTACAGGGCACTGACTTTAAGGTCGATGGTGGCCTCACCTCTGCCTACGTCACGGCGATCGGAGAACCACTGCTCCCTCCGCCTGAGAGTCTGACTAAATGATCATCCTATGTAACTAGTTCAGCCTAGTCGGTTGTATGTAAATACACATCCGATTTTCGCTGATGCAAATCATAAACAAATCTTATTCAATTTTCTATTCATGAAAAACGGGATCTACCAGTTAGAATCATGAATGCCGTGAGGATATATTCACCATTGTCTCAAGTAGCTCGTACAACACTAGATTAGATGAAATGAATAAAGGGTACGTATTTGAATTGCGGTTTGATTTCTAAGACAGCTTCGCCGCTTCTGCCCGTTGCTTGTCACCTTGCGCCTTCCGGATCTTCGTGATTTCTTTGCCTATCTCATTATTGATGCGTTTATGCATCTCGGGCTTGTAGCCAAATGCAAAGAGGATCTCCAAGTGAACGAAGAAGGGTGCGAGTACAACGGCTGCAAAGTATGTTATCAGGTGCAACTTCCTAGAACAGGTGGTAGTATACGCGTACCACCGAGAAGATTATCCAGAAGCGCGGGGGCGCGTTTTTCTGCGAGACCATGGCCAAGGAATTGGGCAATCCAAGAACAGGCATGAATTAAGGCGGCCATACTCCAGTGATTGGAGCCAGAGGCGTAGAAGGCAGTGGACGTCAAGAGCGACAACATCAGCTGAGGCGCATAGAGGATCTGCAAAATGGTCGGGAAAGGGGTTCAGTGGGGAAGAAAATGATAGCATACAGCAGCTGTAGGCTCAAGAACAAGATAATAAGCAAGGTATAATCCAGTAAAGATGGCAGAAAAGTTCAGGTCGAAGCACAAGTAGTCGTTAATTTGATAATGGATTTCAGGCACGAAAGACGGAACTGGGAAATCGGTCGCCATAACTTGAAACGTCCTGGATAACACAATGGCGTCAGTGGTTGAAAAAATCAGCGGCTCAGAAAGAATATACCATAACAGTACGGGCACGAATACGATGTGTATGAGGACGTTGATCTTGTTAGAGTGGTAAGCACCATAGAAAGCGAGCTGAATAAAGGCCGTTATCAACAATGTTTTGGTAAGATGTGAGCGACAGACCTGTTTATCGACGTCAAAAAGTTTAGAGAGGGACATGGTGGTCAATGATTAAAGAGGTTGCCGTAGTTGAGACAGGGTCAGGGCCAGCCGGGTCCATAAACATATGTCTCTTTATAGTGGGAAATCTAGAGCTCGAGGTGGGATGCCATAAACGGATCTGCACACATGGATTTTCTTCACTTCCACGTATAGAAGCACGTGCATTTACATACTGCGCTCTGACAGTGAAAACAGACCGCTCCCTCGCACCTCAGGTTGTTCATTCATGGTCCGGTCCACTATCATTGTCAGAGCCTCAGATGCCTTGCCTCTTGCCGCCAGCGTAGACGACGAACAGGTGTGATTGCAATGGCATCAGTATCAGACTTTGTAATTTGACGTGTCGCTCTTTCAGACAGAGCAATCCCTTCAAGAACACAAACAGCAAGCCAAGCTCATTTTCCGACGCATTACCCCCAACGCTGAGCCCCGGTGTTCGATTGAGAGTGGTCAATATACATTACAGTTCGTGCCTCAAAATCTCAGCTCCGGTTTACGCTGAAATGTCGTCGCCATGCTCCAGTTACCTCATATCGGATAATGTCGTATTCCTCACGATAGCAGACAAATCTTATCCTCGCAAGCTTGCCTTCTCGTATCTAGATGAGCTGTCGAAGGAGTTTGCCACAACGTATGGCCCGAAGGTTGAGTCAGTCCGCAAGCCATACGCGTTCGTCGGTTTCGGTTCGTCGCCACCTCCCTTCATCGACCCCGGCCCCCTTGGTCATATTTTTCCATAGACACATTTATGTCAAAGACTGCCCGACTCTACCGTGACACACGAACGGCAGCAGCGACGTCTAGCCTCGACAAGCTCAACGACGACCTGCAAGACGTAACGAGGATCATGACTAAAAACATGGAGGAGCTTTTGTGGCGTGGAGATTCACTTGACCGTACGTGTACTCTTGCTCATTTTGCCCTCGCAGTTGGTCAATGGATCCTTGTAGGCATGTCGCATCTGTCAACGTCACTGAAGTCTGAATCCGAAAAGTACCGGAAAGCAGCAAGAAATATCAATTTCAACGCCATGATACGTCAATACGCACCTCTAGGAGCAGTCGGGTTGCTTGTAATTATATTGTTATACTGGAGATTTGGATGATATACCTACTTGTATACAGTACTGTTTTCCTAATCCGCCTCTATGTTTTAGGCATAGATCTCCCACACACAGCGGTGTAATCTTATCTTGATTCAAGTTCAGCATAAAGGCGTTTTTGGGCCAAGGGCTTGAGCCGGCTCAGCACTTTCCGTGCACATTTCCAGCCTATAAAATCTGATCATGCAACGAGCTGCGTCTCCGTACCGAGCTACTTCTCCTTATCGAGCTACCTCACCGTATTACCCACCGCCAGCTGACCAGCACAGAGACTACAAGCACGCATATTCTCCATCTCAGTCCCCTCCTACTCAACAAGTTCCTGCTGAGGGATCCCTCACATATTTCACATCGACTGGGGAGGAGGGACAGCCTTTATACCATCTGTTCAAGTACGTGTTCGATCGTGCCGATCATCTCAACGATGCTTTGCTGATCTTCCTTCAGAGCAGTCCCAGCTAGGTAAGTCGATCTAAAGGACAACACTCATTTTATTGATCACAACCATCTTAGTTATACTATTTCGAACAAACTCGTGAGTGGGATGCAATGGGTGCCTATTGAAATCACCGAGACTTTGCCCGCTGGAATACCACCAGCCAGTATGGTCAGTCTTCTTCAATTCTAATTATTACATCTTTCAACTGCCAGCATAACATACCTATAGGAGCTTGCAACTTCCTTGTATCGAACCAAGCCCGGAGATTGGTATGCTATACTTGTCCGGATTTGAGAAATCCGAAATTGACGCTTATTCTCGAACCATAGGCGACGACAGAGCGAAGCCGAAGCCAAGCGTAACCAAGAAAAAGATCTTCGTAACGCCCGAGAATTGGATGCACAAGCTCGCGAACGTCGCAAGAGCATCAACGCTTCTTCGCTCCCTTCGCTTCCCAGTGTGCTCTCTACCTCCGGATCGGTCGGCTCTGGCACTCAATATCCTCGAAGCCCTTATAGTGTATACAGCGCTTCTTCTATTAGCAGCACCTATTCCGATCTTGATCGCCAGATGGGCAACCTCGATCTCCGCCCTGGTGAAAGAGAAGGTAAAATCAGCACATATGCTCCTCGTCCACAAAAGTACACTGCAAGTGAAGTCAGCGATAGGCCTCGCAGCCCTCATCCTGGAGTCCGACCAGCAAGTCGCGCTGAGGGTCCCTACGGCGCAGCAACCGCGTCTGGAGCCTATAGTAATACCGGGAGGCCTTACTCTGCCGCGGGAATTCAACCGAGCACTTCTCCCAACTTGCGCCCTGCTGAACTTCCATTCGTTCCGCCTGGAAATTCGTCCTATCGTACCGTTGACCCTCTTCCTCGTTCTACAACGCCATCTGCGGGTGCTGTTTACCCTCCCGGTCATGTTATGGAAGGGCAACCTATTCTTCCTCAAGACCGCGCAAGGATGACTCCCATACCACGTGGCCCTTCCCCCGCCCCTCCCGGCCCTTACAACTCGAGCTCGGTCGGGTTGTCGCAGTCGCGTTCCTCTCCCAACATGTCTGCCAGTGCCCCGCCTGCCGGAAGTCACGGTGCACCTCAACAGCTAGCTGCCCCCGAAGGATTCTCGCGTCCCGTCAATGGGTCCCACCCCTTCGCGCCTTTCGAAATCATGAAGATCCAGGACATGGAAAAGTTCTGGTCCGAAGTTCCAAGGATGCCGAGTGTGCTCATGACTCACGATGTCTTCGAGGAAGACTGGCGCCGGCTGATGCATGTACGTATGATGTCTGTCTATCACCCAACAGCGAGCTAACCAGTGATACTCTCAGGATATGGCTCTCGCATGGGCCGGGAAGCTGCCTATTCCCGAACCTGAGCAGGGTAGACCGATGCCAAAGCGCTCAACTATCGTTGCAGATCTCGTCGACTTATGGAACGAGAATTTCTTCTCGGTACGCGGCGCAGAGCTCGTCCTTTTCAGAGGAAAGGAACGCCGTACGGGTCGCCACACAGGTCTCATTGAGGGAAATTTGCCTTACCTTCATGAGCCTGATGACTACATCTCATCTGAAGAGGAAAGCCCCGACGACGATTCGGATTCAGATTTGGAATACGGGGGAGGAAGATATCAACACCCCGGTTATGGGGACCCTCACCAGCAAATGGCAGAAATCTTTGAGGAAGGACGTCGCCGTAAGGAAGCCAAGCTTGCTCGTGAAGCTGAAAGGAGAAGAAGACGCCAGGAAAGACACCGCAGGCGCCGAGAAAAAATCAGGGCGCGCAAGTATGCCCTTTATCTGACCTATGTACCAACCAGCGTGGCTGGAGGTGGCTATGGAAGAAGTAGTGGATACTCTTCAGCAAGTCGTCATGGAGGTCGCTACTGATGAATATTGATTACCGAAATGATCTATGGCTTTGTATGGTGCGGAGAAACATACCCAGGACTCTATACATTGTTCCAATTAGCACGACTGTTCATGTTTTGTCGCTATCTAGTAGTTGTCGCAGACCAATGTTGGAGCTTGGATTCGTAGATTATATTAATAGTGTACAATTGTACAAACGTGAAAAATGTGAAAATAGTATGTGTAATTACCAACCCCTTCCTCGTCCACGACCTGCACCGTATGGGGCACCCCCTCGGCTATTGCTTTGGTACGAAAGTGCGTTGTTCGCAGCCGGATAACCTCCATAGCCTCCGCCTCCACCACCAGCCCCATAGCCGCCATAGCCGCCGTAACCACCACTTTGCTGAGTCGCTCCCCCATAAGCTTCATTCGTGTTTATGTACCCACCACTTCCACCGCCGTACCCACCACCTCCATAACCTGCCCCATAGCTGGGCGGCGGTCCACCTCTAGATGGAGTTCCACTCCTTCCTGAGCTATATCCACCGTAGTTCTGAGCAGGAGTAACACTTCCATAGCCGCCATAGCCTCCATAGCCTCCATACTGCTGTGGAGGCGGAGTCTGATAGGATGACCGCGAGGGTTGTTGATAACTTCCGCCTCTATTGTCGTATCCACGGCTGCTTCCTCTAGCATTTCCATACCCATTCTGAGGACTTTGACCATAATTATTTGGACGCGAATGGAACGGGTCATTCTTGCGATCGGCACCTCCGCTCGCCCAATTGCCTGACCTGCCGTTGGCGCCTTCATTCGACCAACCACCACCTCGTCCCCGTCCTCGTCCACGACCACCGTTTCTGGTAATTTCAAGGTCGGCTGACGTCAATACTCTCGGCGTCCTCTTCGTGCCTGGGAGTATAACGGATCGATGGGGTGTGATTTGTTTCGGGAAGAAATATAGGGCGGATAACGAACGATCATTCTGGATATCGGGAAGGCCGTTCATCTCGAATGGGCAATAGTATGTAGATCCAGGAATGCAATCAGGATTTCTCAATACTGTCCCATTAATCCCACCACTCTTCCTTGGGTCAATGGGTACAGGCTGCACCACAAAAGTTAGGCACGGATCGAATAGGCTAGAAATGAATGCTTACATCTTGACTTTTGCGTTTTCCATACAACCCTTCATAGAAAGGATACACAGGGTGCTCGTCTGAAGCAAAAATGACGTTGCTGCCCCATTGATTGCGTTTAACTTCTTCCTCCTTAAGATTTGGGATTTCCTTAGCCATTGCATCTAGGAGTCTGTTTTCATCGATGAACGGGAGAAGTGCAACACCTTGCCAGGCCATCTTCTTTCCGTTCATGTCGATTTCAAACGTTTCAGGATAAAAATCAATAATAGGCGAATCTTCTGCTGTCATTAAAGAATGGAAGACAGACGGTATGTGCTGTCGGCTGAGAGGGATAGATTGTTCAGACATAGCAATGATTAGTGTAGATGAGACAGACCTAGCAGCGGGGAAGACCCCCATCAGTTGCTCGAAGGGTTTGAAAGGTTGTCCGAGAACAAAGTTCAACTCCATCCTGTCGACTTCCTCGAAGTCTGCGGCGAAGGGGGCAAAGTGATACGGATAGTACCATTGCCACGACGGTGTCTGTAAATACATCAGACAGGCGATGAAATCGATAATGTGAGAGAACTCACACCCTGGTAATAATACAGGAGAACCCATGATAAGCCTTCAACATAAGCCTTAGTGATGCTGCAAAGAGAGGAAATCAGCAAGCCTCAATATGAACTAGTTGTCTGAGCGTACCTCTTTCGAAAATCTGTATCTGTGAGTTCGACTCCAAATTTCTGTCTGTAGTAACGTTCCTTGTATCCAGGCTCCCATAGTCTTTAACAGATAAGTTAATGATTGTCTTAGTTTGTGATTAAAAGCAATTGACGTACTTAACTGTATCCTCTTGTTCTACGGTCCCGTCTGGGTTTACCTTCAGAGTTGGAACAACGGATGATACGTCAGGCGGAGCATCGTCCTCCTCTTCAACAGTGACAATATCATCAGCCGACTCATCTGGGGCAGCTGGACCTTCCTCGAATTTTCGCTTCACACCCGCGACATGCTCCGAGTCATCATTCGTGTTTATGGAAGCTTTAGCATCGGACTCTCTGACCACATCTACATCTGCGTCTTTCGAATCTACGATGATTGCATCATTTTTCGAACTGGGCTCAGGAGGCATAACACTGTGATGGTTTCCGAAGCCAGGAACTTCCTCATCTTCATCAACATGCGTGGTGACAGGATTAATGCCCGGGACAATAGGGCTGGAGCTCATAGGTGCAGCTTCGAGAGTTGCAACAGGTACAACAGGTTTGGTTGGAGAGGGAGGTTTCGCAGGTAGAGATTTTACAGGAACAAGCCCAGACAATTCCGCCTTCAGGACTTCGGCGGCACTCAAATTCGCCATGCGGATCGCACGCCGATTCGCTACTACATCACGATTGGATCCAGCCAATGCTTGCGCGGCTGTAGGGACGTTTTGGACAGATTGAGAAGTCGGCGCAGCACCCAAACCAATTGAATCTGCTGTTGCAGAAAAATCATAGGTGGGACGTTTGGGAAGAGAGGGGTGGGCGGATGGAACAGATGAGGATGATGGGTTTGTAGGGTTTACAGTCAAGCCCAAAGTGGGCGAAGGGCCAGTAGTAAAACTAGCTTTACTATTTTGTTGTTCCAACTTACGCCGTTTTGCATTCTGATCCTGTCGCTCTTCAGCTAAAATTAACAAAGAAAAATATTCGTGTCAATGGTGAATCTTGTATTGAAAAGGGGAAAAATGGCCGGAAACCGAGATAGACATGAACAGGGGCAAGACAGACCTTCACGACGCTTTCGAAAGATTTCATCTTCTCTTTTAGCTAAACCTTCGAGAATAATCTGTGCTCTTGCCAGCTCAAGCCGACCATGTGATGTCAGATATCCACCCATCCTAGGAAGCTCTTGTTTCCATATCTTGAGCAGAGTATCAATAGCGCCTTCACGGATTTCGAGCGAGGGAAGATGGGGGAGGAAGTCATTGCCAACAAAGAAAATCAGAAGCACCCAGTCATCAATTGCCTGCTCTAATGAGAACGGGATCGGAGATTGGGGGATGTTAAGTTCAACTTCCAAGTATTCGCGTAGAATAGCGACATCAAGGAAGATGAACGGCTTCTGGTCCGATGGAGGCTTTTTCTGAATGTCAGCTTTTGTTCCAGTACATTGGGCAGCGTAATGGCCCTCTTGACCACACATTCGGCAAGCATTAGGGCTGGTATCGTTGGCGAAGACGTCCTCGCGAAGGACCCTGAAATGAGGCTCATGTGTTGCCAAAGCCAACATAATGAGATCGGCATCCTATTGGCGATTGTAAACTTCATATGTATGTCAGAAAGGGGTCGAGAGTACATACCAGGCCATAAATTACGTGACGAGTGTTGGGGTCGTATCCAGGATTGATACGCTGGCGTCTGATAAAATCCATAATTTTATGTTCTCCTTCTCCGGGGACGCTAGCGTCAGATATGATTACCTGCATCTATAAAAAAGGGTAAGAGTAGATATTGTCATAAGGATCAGCAGAAATCTCACCGTCTTCCAACCAGGATCAGTATTCATTTTTTTGACCACCCAATAGCGAAGAGATGCAGCGAGTAAAGTCATGAACGGGGTCCCAGGTGTGATAGCGTTCGAGTCCCACGAAACTTTGTTCTTTTCCTCTTCGCTCACTTCTTTGCCCATCGCTAGATGGAAAAGCTTAATCATACACGTGTGCACTCAACTTTGACATACAAACCTTCCCAAAGAGCAACAGACTCTTTTCGTGCTTCTTCCTTATCTTTCGCCTCCTGTGCAGAGCGGAAACGACGAGAACGCTGTTGGTTCATCTTTGCTCGAGGAGCAACACCATCTAAGACGAGTCCCATTAAAACCAAGTAAAGGACAAGAGTCGGATAGGAAATGCTGGCTCACCGATAGCCATGAACAAAAGTCTTCGTGGTCGTATCATGTTGACCACTCGTTCAGTGTACTTAAAAATCTCCACCATCATTTCTTCTTCCGTTTCAGGGGCGGGCTAAAGTGTATGTTGACCACTCGTTCAGTGTACTTAAAAATCTCCACCATCATTTCTTCTTCCGTTTCAGGGGCGGGCTAAAGTGTCTAGTTGAGTAAGGTCGCGGATTGAGTTGGGCATGCGTCTGACCTTTCCTTCCGGATGCGTACAAGGGTGAACCTAGGCAAGTTCCACTAAATATCTAAGAGGCAAGACTTCTGAAGACATGGGTACGTACTATTCCATTCATGTCAAGATAGAGGTTATCGAACTCTACTCCATTAGGGTTAGGTTCCGTTATGTTGACTGGGATTGGCACATAGTTGCCATCGTCATCTGTAAGCTTCACTTCTTCCTCCTCTACAACGGGATAGACTAGAAAGAGCAGGTATCAGTCGGACTAAGAGCGTGTAGATGATGTTGAAGCAAACGGACTGATTTTAGGATATTTTTTGCTAAGCCAACGAAAAAGGGCGGGAACACCCTATGAATATGTGTGAATGTTTCTACCTCCAGGGGGGGAAAAATTCAACATACCATTAGTAAAAGTCAATACGTTTACAAGAAAAAGCAAGAAGGATCGTGCGTTTCAACCGTCGTGGCTTCGTGGCTTCGTCGTGGATCGTGGTCGTCGACGGGTACTTGCTCACCGGCCCTGTGATGAGTGACAGTAACGAAGACACGTGATCTCATGTCACGGGGAATCTGACTCGAAGTATTACTATCAACCCTTGCCTGAACCGCTTTCGTATCAAAAGTGTAAGACGAACAAGACCAGTATCCTGGAATTTTCTTAGCTGAGGTCTTCACTCTCATACACATCCGATCCCAAGATATCGTCTTCGGATCATCGTGAATGCCTGTTCCAATGAAAGCCGATGGCCTACCAGATGCCAAACCCACTTCTCAGCCCTCTCAAAAGTCTATGACCAAAGCTGAACGACGAGAACTCCAGGAGAGGCAACGTGCGGCGAAACTAGCTCAAAAAACTGCTCAAGGAGGTCCCTCTGCTGCAAAAGAACCAACTCAATCGAAGTCATTGAAAACTCCGTCTGCACCACAGAAAAAATCTGGAGATGCTAGTGGAAGTGGCACTGTGAAATCATCGCAGGCGAATCAAGTGGCGACCAGCTCTACCGCCGCGGCAGATGATAGCGCGGCAGTTTCTCGAGGCTTGCAGATATTTTCACACTTTGGACTTCCGAAACCAATTGGACACGCGATAAAAGGCGACATTCATCCAGCTATCATTCGTCTCGGTCTTCTCTTCTCTGAGTTCCGCATATGTGGTTCTAACGCGAGATGTATCGCCACACTGACCGCTTTCAAATCAGTGCGTTTCTTTGTTCTTTATTCTCCTCTCTTATTGTTTATCATTGATCTTTTGCATCCAGGTTATTCAAGACTACACGACACCACCGAATAACACGCTCTCTAGACATTTAATGACGCATCTCTCGCCTCAAATCACACATCTCGTTTCTGCGCGTCCGATGTCTGTGACGATGGGTAACGCGATCAGGCAGCTGAAACTAGAGATCAGTGGATCGGACATTGACATGATCGAGCAAGACGTGCGTTCCCCCACATTTGATGTTGATTCGACACGGCTCAACTCGTGATTCTAGGCGAAGGACGTACTGTGTCAGAAAATTGATAACTATATTCGGGATAGAATAATCATTGCAGACGAAGTCATTCAAGAGCTTGCAGGCAAGAAAATCAATGACGGCGATGTCATTCTCACGTATGCAAGGTTGTAATAACAATCAATCGCCATCCTATAGCTGCTGACGGCATGACTAGATCCTCGGTTGTGGAAAAAATTCTGTTGAATGCACACGAAGAGGGAAAACGTTTCTCTGTCATTGTAGTTGACTCACGTCCACTCCTAGAAGGTATGTTTAATATGCCTACGCCCGATCCTTTCCTGACTGGTTCTCAGGCAAGGCTTTGCTAAGAAATCTGACAAAAGCCATTCCACCGATACCTTGCACATATGCGCTACTTCCTGCTCTACCATCACTCATGACACAGGTCACCACCGTTCTCCTCGGTGCTCATTCGCTGAGTGCGAATGGTGCAGTATACTCGCGTGCTGGAACAGCACTTGTGGCGATGATTGCCAAGACGCACTCCGTCCCCGTCATAGTATGCTGCGAGACGTACAAGTTCAGTGATGGCGTTATGCTGGATGGCTTTGGCAAGAACGAGCTTGGTGAGATTGTATTCTTGCTTTTTATTTCTTGTACTCAGGTGTGTGTTAGCTCCGGCACGTTTCTCGACACCCTCGAAACACCCAATCTTTCCTGCAACACCTAATCTTGACATCCTGAATCCGCTGTACGACTTGACACCACCTTCGTCCATAACGGCTGTTGTAACTGAGGTGGGACTGATCCCCCCAAGCAGTATCAGCTCAATCCCATTAGCTCTGGGGAAAACAACTTTGTAGGATTCATATAATTAAGGACATGGCCTGTTTGTCGTATCTGCTTTTGCTATCGTACCTATTGGGATATCCATAGATTGTTTGCAATATTAAAATATAAATATGTGTAATGTACATTGCAACACAATCAAATTAAACTCTGAGTCTAAAGATCTAAAAGACCGGTGCGATTCGTCTAGCTGAATATGCCAAGGTCAACTTGGTCTTTGTCCAGAAACCGGATATCATGTACAGCAAGACATCATAACTCTGTCTTGCTCTTGGGAATCTCTTGTGTTCTCTTGTTGGATTCTATGATTTTCTCTCTAATCCAGTCAAATGCACGCTCGGTGATGTGCTCCACGGGATGATCGTAAAGGTAAGGAAGAATGGGGACGATAGCCAAGCCAGTGGCAGTTGGACCCCACGTTCGAAGACGAACGTTTTGGACATTCTTGAATGCTTTCTTCGCCTGTGCAACGGCAGTATGTATTGTCAACGCAGGAAGAGCCCTGTGGAGGAGTTGTCATCAGGCCGAGCAATTACATCGACGGAGGACAAACATGGATGCTATGGACTGGAATGTCGCGCGTTGCACGGCCACGATTGCGATGCGCGTGGGCTCAGAGAAGTTGACTGCTTCTATCGGAGACGGGCCACGACGGTGAGCTTTGTAGGATTCGTATCCTACGTCACTGTGAAGTCTGATAAGATTCTCAAAGCTATCTGTGATCGAGCACATGCATACCCTGCAAGATAAAGCCATGAAACTCCATATGCAGCGGTCACGACCCATGGAGGCACAACGGGACGGAAAGCCTCGCCGATGTCGCTTGTCTAAGGGTCCCGGTCAGGTTCGATAGAATAGCAAGAATATTCAAGGCCAACATACATATGCAATGTACCGAGTAGCCGCACGAATGGCAGTCCGGAGACGCGCACCGTAAGCCAGGTAACGAACGTCGGAGTTTGTGGTGTTTGCGTCCTTGTCCGCAAGTTTTTTGACGGTGTCCTTAGCAGCGTCAATCGTAACGTCAGTTGTGCCAGTCATAGAAGAAAAAGAAGAGAATGAATGCTGTTTTTCAATTTGAAATAATAATAATAATTAACGTTTATAGCCGATCATCACGTGAACTTGGCGCCGGAGTTTGTGGCGAATTGCACCAGTCAGCTGGAACGAACCTCTCTTGAGCTCGTTGACGCCTCGCTGCCCTCCATGGATACCCGGACTCGCTCTGCATCCCCAAATTCATCTTTCATCAATAAGCCAGCGCCTATATCTCCTCCCCAGGACAAGATTTCTGCTTATTATTCCCTCGTCTTTCCTCATTTCACTTTCTATATTCAGACACTTTCTGTTACTATCGGTCGCCGATGTGCTCCTAACCCGAACGCCGCCACGTCGTCCACAGCTGAGCCTGTACAAGTAGATGTGGATCTTGGCGCACTCAAGAGTGTTTCACGTCTTCACGCAAAGATAGAGTATGACCAGGATGAGGATCGCTTTGTTCTTGTCGTCATAGGTCGTAACGGTGCATGGGTCGATGGCGTCTGGTCTGGCAGTGGAACACGAGCGCCCCTCGGGGAGAGGTGAGTGACCTTCGCCTCCTTGTCTTGTTCACCCATTCATTGTCTATTTCCTGTTATAGATCCCAAATTCAGATTGCATCACGCACGTTCCACTTCGTGCTCCCTCCCCCGCCTCCCCCCGAGGACACTCCATCTCCAAGTTCCCAGTCATCCCGCGATAGACCGCGATCACCCTCTGTTGACATCACTTCTATATCCCCCCCGTCATCGCAGCCCTCACATACTCCACCGCCACCTCCGGAAGACACTAAGCTTCCACCACCTTCCCCAGAACCTCAAATCGATGTCACGTCTTCCCCACCTCCCAAGCCACGTCCATTACTATTGTCACCGCAACTCCCCAACTCAAATTCAATTGGCAAGTCCAACAAGGCCGCTGCGACGAAGAAACGGAAAAAAGGAGACGTGGAACCCCCGATGCTGCCCAAGCCGAAACCGGAGGATATGCCTCCCAAGCCTCCTTACACCTATGCTCAGCTAATTTACCGGGCTATCAAAGCTATCGGCGAGAAGGCTACGCTGCAGGAGATATGTTCTTGGATTATGAATACTCACGAGTATTATCGATATTCAGATGCGTCTTGGATGGTTGGTTCCAGATTTGTGGCTAAGCTTACATTACTAATTGCTTACCTTCAACAGAGCTCTGTTCGCCACAATCTATCATCAAGTAAAGCTTTCCAGAAGCTGGAACGATGTGGAGGTGATAGAGGAAAGGGGTTTTTCTGGAAACTTGACCCAGAGCATTCACAATCTTTGGAGGAACAAGAAACCAAGATCTCACAAGCCGCTGCCGCTGGTGGCTCTCAGGCCGCTGAAGGTCAAATCCGAGGTAGGAAGAAAGACAAAAATGCTATCTTGGAACCTGCCTTGAAAAGAAGCGTCAAAGGCGATCTTAAAGGTACACCATTACCACCGCCACTGACATCTACTCCTCTTCCTTTGAAAAGTTCAACACCTTTGGCAACAACTGCAATGCCAACTCTATCAGCGGGTGCTAGTACATCGCCGACTCTTAATAAGGCCACTTCTACAACCCCCGCCACAACGGGGGTGTTCGCATACCCCACTCCTCATGCCCACATGAAGACCATACCACAACCCCCTACTGCCACTTCTGGCTACACAGGTGCACCAATAAGTGCTCCTAACCCTTATGCAGCCTGGACCATGCATCCAATGTCGACCATAAATGGGTCTGCTCATATCCCTCCTACCGCGGCCCCGACCGTCACGACTACCTCTACCTCGCCGCCGCCCCCTGTACCCTCTTCATCGACTACGTCTTCCGCGCAATCACCGCCACCGCTCATTCCACCGCCGCCAGCGAAGCCTATTGGTCAGATTGTCCCAGACGTCAATCTCCCAATCGTACTAGGACCTATCCCTCCAACACATCCAGACTATTCACCATCACATCCCCACAACTCCGCGAAAGAAGGGTACATGATTCTACATGAACGGACTCTCATCCTGGACCCCGATGTGTTCGGCGAGCTTACGAAGGAGACTCTGGAGGGATTGGAGAAGATGGGGATGGTTGCGGCTTTGCAGGTTCTGAAGGACCATATGGTCAAAGTACTAAAGCAGCGGAGAGCGAAAGGACGAACTAAGGTTAAGCGGATGAAAGGATCCGGGAAGAAGGGTGCTGCTTCAGGAAATTCTCTGGGAGCTCCATTAACTACTGCCCCCCTTGAACGCAAACCTCCTGCTGGTGATACAACTGCTCCTGGAGGACCATCTCCACCGCCACCACCACCCCTTCCCGTGACTGCCTTAGTGCCTGACCCTGTGCCAATGGACATCAGTGGAGGCCCGCCAGACCCAGGGACTCCGATCATCGTCGTAGATGATTCTGAGGACGAGGGTCCTGCTGCAAAGCGGAGGAAGGTAGATGAAATTGTTATTGTATGATTGACGCGTTTATTTCCTCTCGTATCCTCGTCACCGTATAACTTGTCACTATACTTGGAGCACATTGGAGCGCATTGACGTTTACTCGCATGACTTGTAATGATTCGTAATATGACTCCGTTAATCTTGGTTCAGTATGAATGGATAGGTTTCAGTATCGGACAACTTGTCCTGTCGAGATTTTTGATTTTCTGGTCACCAAACGATTCGTACTAAAACAGTAGAATAAGTAATGAGCAACTGTAAGTAATTACAAAGTATGGCTAATTTGGCGGAGGCGGCTCCGATGACTCCGATGACGTGAGAAACATTTTGCTGCTGCTGCGGCTCAAAAGATTTCACACATGCTCCCCTTCCTTCTCACTCGTTATATCCCACCTAATTTCGTCTCTCCCTCTCATCATGGCTAAAGAAGTCTCGATTCAGCCCAGAAACGTAAAATACACTCCAGTCTTTCCAGAACTCCCTCTGTGCATCCCCTATTCTCGATCATTTTCGTCACAGCACCGACAAGCGCCGAGCCCTGCAGCAGTTTCTTCGTGAATTTCGCCTCCTCAATCTTCGATAGCACCTTGTGAAGCCTGTCCTCCTCCCTTTCATCCGTTTTCCCTTGCAAGATTAGGTACTCTATGGTCTTTAGCTCGTTGGCCCAATTAATCATTTGAACCTTCGATGGTGGAGGACGTTTGGGATCTAGCGGGGGCCTGGGTGGAGGCGACTCGACAAACCTCGCATGCGTTTCATGGCGGGATTTGGACGAGCCCAAGGCGCTCGACCCCGATGCAGAATTCTGGCGGGATTGTGATGTATGAATGCCATCATCGGTGTCTGTCACAGTGGACAATGCCCTCGAAGGACTGTGTCTGATCTTGCTCCTGCGTAGAGCTGAAGGAGGAATGCAGTCTGAACCGGTAACACATCCATTGATGTGCTTTTTCGATTTCGACATGCCAGATTTCGATGTGCCCTCCTCTGTATCATCCGCTGGTCGTTTCCGTTTTACTCCGTGAACTTCTGTATCACTGAGCCTTCTTAAAATTTGACCACCACCACTCAGAGCGTCTGGGTGATTGGTGTTTGCAGCAGATGTTTTGACTATTGGTTCCGATTTACGACGAGACTGCGCAATAGTTGATGGTTTAGCAAACAAATGAGGAGGGGTTGTATTGGTAGAAGGTGGGGTTATAGAGTCTGTTACAGTCTTCTTCCGTTTTCCTTCTACAGGTACTGCCGGTGCATCTTTTGGTCGTGGATTTGGCGAAGACCACGGCTGGTTTCCGTGGGGCACCGCCAATGGTCCGCAAAAGGACACGGTAGCAGCCTGGACGTCATCAGTTTCAAGTTGAGATTCCTTCACAGTATCTCACCTTGGAAAGTTTACATTGTTCTGTCGAAAACTTCGGGGGGCACTTAGATAAATCTGGTAAGCACGTAGACGGGAACCTCTTGGCAAGGTTCATTTTTGTGATGTCATCTGGGGAAACTGAATTAACCATGAAAGGTTGTGCAATACTTTTTTGAAGGGTGGCTGTTGGGTGAAATGGAATGGGAGGACAGCCTCCTAAAGGCTGTAAGATGGATTCTTGTGAGACTTGCCAGGTAGTCTCTATGTAGAAGCCATGAGGGACCTCTATTGGGAACACTGTGGGAGGTGTGGTTTGGTAGATGCATGGATCATTTCCATTTGCCTCGATAGGCATATTCTGATTGGTCAGAACAACTCCCTGGAGGCAGATGGAACTTTGATGAGTTTGATGCTAACTATTAAAGTTAATTGATTTCACCTCAGCCAAGCTTGAGGTAGGTCTATCAGTATCTAGACCTGAAGAGTGAGATACTTTGGCTGATGATGATAATTGTGATAGGATCTGTTCATCATGATGAACTTGGGGTACAAGGCCCGCAGAAAGTGAGGGCCTGCTTGGGAATGACCGAGACATTCCCTGATTTAATGGGTTATCCATTGAAGGTAGAAAGGCTACAGTTTTCATTTTTTCTACTCTTAAATTCAGGTGAGAAGGCAGCTTCCCGGAAAGAGAAAAATATTGGAGACATACAAATGGCAAACGAGGGGGCAAAAAAGGGGAAGATCAAAAATTGAGAGACATCCTTTTATAGTTCCCTAAATTTCCCACATTCGTTTCTCACGCATTGACCACTCTTGCTCAAAAGATTAATGGTTCCACAATTTCTATCCAAAGGAGAATCACAATTTGGAATTGAAAATGAGATCACGAATCACTGTAATTGCAACTTATTGTCGTCGTCTACATGTTTCTCTTTTTGATAATTTTGTATTTATGATAAAAATGGCATACCCCTGTCCAGCAATGACGTGCTTATCAACGAATACCATGTATGCTTGTGGTCAACTAGAGTTATGCTTGAGAAACGAAGTCTCTTTGACATACAACTTCTCATGGAGAAAAGTTTGCCCAAGTTGAACGAAATTACCATGGGAATGAGGGTACTAGAACAGTCAGGTTGATATCCGGAGATTTATGTCGCGCCATCGTCCGGAGGCAGTTATTTGGAGGGTAAATCGAGACATGATAGGTGTAGATCTGGATAGATATGCTTGATATGGAAGGGGATCACGGGAAACAATCGATACGAAACGAGAGAAAGAGCCCCGAGACGAGTAGTGGTAGCATACCTGGCGCCCATTTCCGAAACGCCATGTGAGGTTGAACGATCGTCATTTAGGCCATTGGTAAGAGAATCCGTAGATATCCCAGGGAGGTGAGATATCATAAAGACCAATGATAAACGTTTAACGGGGCCAGAATCGATATTGGACTGCCAATACCTCGAGGGAGGTGTAAACGTGCGTTGAGGCAGAATGAATGGCAAAAGAGGATACACACGGTTGGGAATACGAACGGAATGGAGAAATGTTGTTGAACGTTTGCTCATTTAAATAACGGAATGCTCCGGTCTGGCACGTGGCGCCCTTGTGATATCACCCGTCTCTCGAAAACGACCGACCAGTGCCAGTTTTGTCTAGCCATTTGTTGTATTTAAAAGTCGCCGCCTGGTCGCCGCTGAATCTCGTCTTTGTTATATACAACCCGGTCGTCCTGTGTGTCGTCCTCGCTTCTTTCTCTTCACTTCTGTCTGACTCAGCAACCTACTATAGACGACTGGGCGCTCCGTTTATCTCCAGACAAATGTATGAGGATCAACATATGGCTGATACTTCTCACTTGCCTTCAGATGTGAGGAAATTTAAGCAGTCCTACTTTCGTTTCCCCCTCTCTCCTCCAAGTTCCGGCACCGCAACTGCCCTCTCGTCTCCTCGTCTCGCGACACTCGACCCGGATTCAACTGACGTCGCTGACAAGCTTTTGTCATCAGGTCTTCGTTCTGGGCGACCCGCCTCGCGCACCCGTTCCAAAGAAAATACCACAGATTCCGATGGATATGCCACAGAAACATCTTCTCTTAGTAGCAAGCGCCCCCCACCCAAGGCTACCAACCGCGCGTTGACCTTGCCTTCGAATCCCTCCGCATTAGAAAATATGATCCATAGTTCACCTAAAAATTCCCGGCTGCTTAGTTGTCGATCTAGTTCGGTATCTTCCTCGTCCTCTTCTCTCTCTGGTCCCGACAGTACCCCATTACCTCCTCCAATAGCAGGCAAAGGGCGCAAAGTGGCCGCCTCATTACAACTCTTCAAAGAAACCACTGTTCCCGATGAACCAATACCCGGCGAGCCCTCGTATCGAACCAACGAGGGTTCAGTTGGCACTCGCAGACAGGGAGGCATCTCTCAATCTGCCCAAGTCGCGGAAGCCCAGTTCGAGTTCGTAAAACGGTCAGACTGGCCGGACCGGGAGGCAGCTGCTGTTAGACGGGAGAGAAGTTCTACAGCCTTAGAGCGAGTTAGGACACGAGACAACGCTCGAGAAGATGATCTGCGTTCAAAGGAGAGAAAGGTTTCCACGCGTGACTCCAGTGTTAGCGACTTATCCCAGTGGAGGAAAGAAGCCGGGACGAGACAGGAGGCTGGGAGAGGAAGACGACGCGAACGTACTGCCGATGAAGCTATCGTGCCTGATCTTTCTTTGTCCGTTAGCACCACCTTTCATGACCCACCGTCTCCCTTTGCCCGCCCTCGTTCGCGTGCATATCCCCCATCGCCTTCTCCTTCACGTTCACCCTCAAGCCGTCCTTTGCCGTCTTCGTTCCATCTCACCCCAGCAGAACCACCCGGCAGGTCTTCTACTTCACGTTCTCCCTCAGCCGATCTATTAGTGAGACAGACAGCACCCCCCTCGAGATCTCCTACTCCTATCCAGACTTCAGCTCCATTTCTTCGAACAGTGCAAGTTCCTGTTTCTCCGAACGGCTCATTGTCTTTCTCACCATGGTCCACGGACGATGAGTCGACTTGGGAGACTGCGTCAGCTACAACCTCTACCTCTACTACTTCACCTTCCTTTCCTTCTGATGATTTTCCTCATTCAATTAACCCTGATGAGACCTTGTTTGCCCACCGACACCGCGCAAATGTGCCAAGACGTGCAGATTCGTCAGTTGTTGATTTTCATGACGACCTCTATGAAAAATTACCTCATATTCCTCTACGGCCATTTCGCAATCAAGTTGGTGGACATAGCGCCATTTATAAATTTACTAGACAAGCTGTATGCAAGGTTCGCCAATCTAGATTTTTTTCTCTTTTTTCTGAATCGGACTTAAACTGTGTTGCCCGCTATTTTCTTGCCCTAGCCCCTCGTTTCGCGCGAAAATCTCTTTTATGAAGCAGTGGAACGAGAAGCACCACCGCTTTTAGATTTTATACCGCGCTATCTCGGTGTCATGCTCGTCAGTTATCGGCGCGTTCCGAAAGCGACTAATGGATCACGAAGATCATCGCCGAACTCTCCTCGATCATCGTCTCCGTCGTCGCGCCCAGGTATAAAGCACACTTCCACCAATATCGCGCCCGCGTCTTCGAGTATCCCAATCCCGCCTCGCACGCGCCGCCCTCGATTGCAAAACGATGGGAGTGATACTGATGAGACAGAGATGCCTGAAGTCGTTCTGGACCGCAATAGGCATATAATACCCGAGTGGATGCTAGGCAGGAATCGCAATCGCTCGCTATCATATTCTGGTCTGCGTGGGGCTGCTGCTGTTGCCAGACGACAACTTCATCACAGTTGTCTCAGCTCAGGCACGGCCTCTAGCCCCGATCTTGGTGCTTCGACTCCAACCCTAAGCTCCATTCCCCAAGGAAAACCTAGCTCACTTCAGAGCTACACTTTTCCATCCCAGCTCGATGCGCCAACTCCCCTTAACTCACCCGTCGGCCCTTCATTCCCGCCAGATTTTGGTCAGAGGCTGAGCGTCAATTGTGGGATAGAAGGGGAGAAATCGCCCAGTAGACCTCAGATTCGTCCCTTCAATTCGGAACAGCCCCTAAGAGTGCAGCATGCACCATGGTTTGGTGTAACAGGCTCAACAGTTGTCAACACACGTCTAAAGGACCACGTTTTCAACACTGTCTTGCGGCGTTTTCGACGACGAACCGGGGGACGTTGCGTAAAGACAGAGGACGAGGGGGATACTGCAGATGGGGAAGGGGACGGTACAGCGAACTCGTTAAAGAATCGTTTTCGACGAACCAGAAGATTGCTACCCCGGGAAGACACCGATCGTGGAGTACATTCAGATGGCGATACGCCCGTGCGCCGCATTTTAAACGAAACTATCATGGCGAATGACGAGCTGGAGCGTCTTGAACTCGAGCATGAAAGTAGAAAGAGTATGATGGGTATCTTCGAAATGGACTTTGATCCACTGAACTCGGTTGAGACACTGCCTCCCATCAACCGTCGTCGGAGCCGCTCAAGGTCTCTGGATTCCCTTTATCCTTCGTGCCGACTTTCTCCCTACATGCCGATGCACGAAGCGCAGCCTATCATAGAGGGCAGCTCACCTGACCCAAGTGTTACACGTCAGAATCATTTTATCCTGATGGAAGATCTGACCGGCAGATTAAAACGCCCGTGTGTCATGGATCTCAAAATGGGCACGCGACAATATGGCATGGATGCCATTTCTGCAAAAAAGAAGAGTCAGCGAAAGAAGTGCGATAGGACGACGAGTCGTTCACTGGGGGTTAGAGTTTGTGGTATGCAGGTAAGCATTTGCCTTATTCTCCAGTCTCTTTGCGATTCTTAATCATATATTACAAGGTGTGGAACCTGGTCACAGAGTCATACACGACCCAGGACAAATACCGGGGCCGGGAAATCCGGGCAGAGGACTTTGATGCTGTGCTAGCATCGTTCCTCTGCAATGGGCGGCACCTGCTGGTATATCATATTCCTGCCCTGCTTCAGAAGCTATACGCATTGGCTCGTATTATTAATCGTCTGAAGGGATACCGTTTCTACGGCTGTAGCATTCTTCTCATCTACGATGGCGACGAAGAAGTACAAGAGACGTTCTGTACGTCGGTGCTTGAACACCCTTCATCCCGTACCAAACGCGGCGAGTCACTAGAACGTCGCTCACCCAAGGCACATGGTAAGATCGACGAGCCTACGCTGCGCCGATCGCACAGCGAGGACCTCCTTTTCGGACCGGTTGCTAAGCGCTCGAACGGACGCAAGAAACGTGGTGAAGTCGATGTTCGCATAGTTGACTTCGCCCACACGACTACTGGTAGGGACTGGCTGCCTTACGACGTGTTGGGCGATCATACCTTCCATGAGGTCTTTTCCAGCTCTAATGGCTATCAAGCGGAGGTCGATTCAGAGTCTGGACTTCTTTACGCTAGGTTCCCCCCGCATTATCCTGACCAGCCCGATCGAGGTTTCTTGTTTGGGCTGAAGAACCTCGCAGAATCGCTGGAACGAATCTGGAATGAGGAACGTAAGCGTCAGTTCAAGGTCTCGCGTGACAATCCTTCCGTCGCTCCCCGACACCTCCCGGCACTGCCCACCGAGGGTAAGGATATCTTCATCGAAACATTTAGCGATGACGAAGACCCGGGCATGATTTCAACCTAGTTTTTTACTTTTTCTCTCGTGCGGTCTGGTTGTTTTCTTGGTGCTTCTACGCATGTATACCTGATTTTTTTTTCATCTGTATCTACCACGCAATCGCCATAGACTTAGTTCTAGCATGTCCCTTATGGTTTTGTACACAGTATGATTGACACACGTTTCCAGAATTCAAATCATTGCGTTTCCAACCTCATTTAAACGTGGTCAACTAGCTGCAAGGGCTACATTATTCAACCTATTACCTAGGTTGCATTCCTAACGTAGTGAAGCTGATGGGCTTTGGCTTCAATCCTGAATAACCCCCTTGCTCACTCCTTTGCCTCAAACTGACATCTGTTCTTGACACACGCCTTACAAGCCGTATCTGGGGTCAAGTTCAACGCATCACGACAGAAAACCCTGGCCTATAATCATTAGGATACATGCTCTCGATCTCCTTATACATTACTACTTACGTCTCTTAATTGCACAGTTCAGTGTACTTCGAACGCAGTGGTGGCAAGCTTTCCCCACTGGGGTTTTGATGCTACCCCACTTGCCCTTTTGTAGCAGTCAGTCTTATTACTGTCTACGGTGACGTATCCTTGGACCATAGCTTACATTGTGTAGAGCGGAGAAGGTAGACAATAGTAATAATGTGCACCGTGGCCGCGGGCTTTGCTCTTTTCGATAACGTGATCGACTTCTACTGTCATGTGACGCAAAATAACGGTCGCGTCAGAAAAACTCCGACGGATTCTGATCTTTAACTACCAGTCCTACGAACTCCAGCCGCTTTCGTGCCCTAGGAACTGACCGAATATACGTGGTCGACTACTACCCTGACTGCATCTGTAATAAGTCTTTGCTTTCAATGGATATCGACCTGAAATGTAATCGACTAACATGCCGACAACCACTCACTGATAAGGCCGTGGTTGTATGTCCTTCCTTGTCTCGGCTAGCTTGTGGGAACTTATGTGCTATACTCTTTGGCGGTGAGCTAGACAACATGTATGTTGCTATATCTTCAGCCCGGGTTACGTGAAGTAGTACTAAAAATGACCCAGGCTCCCATATATTCTGTGGTATGATTTCGTATGGGGCGCTCCTGTGGCTGAAACCCTCACTATATGCTAGTTGGCTGTGCTAGCGAGCTGTTCAACACTGCTCGCCTTTGTCCAGGCGCGTTTTTCTCGAGCGGTATTGTTCTTTGAACTCACGAACTCATTCCTTCCTTTCCTAGCATGCGATACCTCTCTGAGAGAACCGTGAGTCTATCCTTTCCAACCTTCACTCGCTCACGAAACTCTGGAAAGGGATGATGTTGTCGTACGTATGCCTAGAATCGCACGACTTCCTCTTTCACTGGTGTCTCGCGTCAGGTCTGCTCGCTCCAACCTTCAAATGATTACAAAACCGTAAGTGCACTGCCGCATATATTGACAATCCGACATTTCCGCAATTCGCATTAGTCGGTCTTATCTGGTTTGACGCCATCGACCATCTTAGAAATCTGTTCTCGGTAAGTGTTCAAGTTCCATCTTTGAATGTGGATTTCAGTTAACATTCCTTCTACTAGTGCTATCTCTTTCTGGCAGTATCAAATTTTCCAAGAGAAGTGAAGCCTGTTGTCTATATCGCTGGATGCTGATCGGAACCCTTCTCCTTGTAGCTCGTTCCAGCAAGCTGTCGTGCGCAATTTGAATGACAAGAATGCACAACTTCAAAAACAGCTAGAAAATGTCATCAGAGAAGGTAGAGCGAATTTCAGATCAGTCGAACTTATCTTATACCTGTTGTAGCTAATAGCGAGATTTCACTTTTGAATGGCAAGGCGGCTGGTGAGTCGGTGACAATCTGCATAAACTGTCACGCAAATTGAAGCTATCTTCAGAGCTCGAACGAGACCTCGAACTGGAGCGTAGAAAGATTCATGAGCTTCAAGACGCATCGAGAGATCGAGAGAAGGAGTATCAAAAGCTCAAAGTAGGTTCAATCATCTTCATGTGATGACAATTCACCCTGATTGTTGGTACACTCAGCTTCAACTCGATAAATTCAAACGCAAAGCGCTGCTTGCCCCTCATCCCAACGGACACGACAATCTTCCGGGTTTCGGGACGAATTCGCATGAAGATCAACTAAGGCAACAACCACCAAGACCGTTTGGAACAGGCATCAATGGTTTGAGCAATGCCAACCTGGGTGCTGTCGTCGGTGGAATGGAAGCTAGTGGTGTCTGTACTCTTTTTCTACATCTTCAACTACTGATTCACTGTGTGGCTTGGGCGCTCATAAGATTCAGAGGACGCCACTAGTAAATAGGACCATGCCTTTTGCGCCCCAAGTCCCAGTAAATGCTGGCACTTGGGGTCAGCAGCAACCTCAATACGGCCATGTCAGGACCAGATCACATCGACAGCCATTTACTGCGCCAACCGAGCGATCTCACCGTTCGACAACTGACCAATCCGACAGCGCAAATGAGGTCGAGAATATACTAATTACAAACCAGAGTTCTAACCGCGGTCATGCTCATTATGGTAGCTGGTCCTCAACACCTCGGGCATCCAATATCCAGGGTATGTTCCTTGTCCGATGCTCAATAACACGAACAAGCTCTCATTCAAGAAGGATTGTCCAATAATTCGGCAAATCGCCGTAGTGGTAACAAGTTCAGGCCGGTTATCCCGAATGGACGATAGAGGTATCATTTTGCTAGTTTTTGAGTCGATGTACATATAATCCAGAGTGTTCCTTAGAGTTAACGAATGCGAATGATACTATATATGGATAGGCAACGATCGTGTGGGTGTCAGTACAGAAAGATACGACAGCATGCCAATGAAAACAAAAAAAAATAATCAAATGTCCGAGTGTGAAAAGTCAGGAAGAAGGCAATTAGTACACAGCAAACTACGGGGGTTTGATTGTACCGTTCTTCTCATCTTCCAAATACTGGCCGATGGCCAAGATATCTTGACCAGCGCGGCGCAGATATCCTGCCAGAACAGCTCGATCTGCGTCTGGAAGAAGGTGCGCAAGCTTGTCCACCTGGCGAACGAACTCTGGGTCTGGAGCGATATCAATGATCGCCGGTTCTGGGCTAGGCGTAAGTTCAAACAATGATGGGCGCCGCCCCAGTGCCTCACTCCGTTCTGGACCTGAGGCATTGGAAGCGAACGAATTCGTCGTGGCCATGAGAGTCTGAGAACGTGCCGAACGGCGATTGGGTATTGCACGGGGGCCACCGGGGACCACGGGGCTAGTGGGTATATTGATGATGCGTGGAGCAGGGCTTGTTGGAGGGGGCTTAGTGAGCACCCTTGCTGGTTGGTTGGTAGCGATCTGTGGCAACCCTGATTTCTTAGACGAGGATATACTGTTCTTTCTGCCGAGGGAAGCGAAGAAGCCTCCACTAGATTTAGTACCAGAGCTTGAAGAGGTCAGGGAACGGATAGAACCGGGTGGCGTGTTAGCCATCGAGGACGACCGTGCTGGGTACATGTTGTTTGCAAGGGAGGGATACGGAAGGACAGGAGGTGCAGCAGGGGCAAGATCAGTTGACTTGACGGTGAGGTCGGTAGCCATCGAAGCATCAGGGCGCCGAGGGAACTCGGAAAATATGGAGGAACGAGACGTGTGTCTCGGCTGTGGAGTGAACGTATGCGAAGAAAACGCGACAGTAGGTCGGTTGTTGTTTGCTAGAAAGTTTGTTAAATGACAATACAGTATAAGGATACGATTTAAGCGTACCTCGTTGTTTAGCTTCAATGGTCCAATCACTAAGACCCGAGTCGTACAAGTAAAGCTCATTAATTTTTTGTGCATAGAGCATACAGCGTTCAAGGGATGTCTTCTTTGCAGAGATTTCGGCACAGAACATTGCAGGCGGAGATGAGGATATGATTTTTGGACGGGGCGGGGGTAGGGGAATAGATTGCATTGGCGGAGATGGTGTTCTTGACGAGTACTGTGCGCCACTAGATCGACGAGACTTAGAAGATAAGGATGGTGTTCTAGGAAGGGAAGAGGACAACCGTTTGAGGTTGGTCGTCAAACTATTCCGGAAGCTTTTTGGAGGGGGACTGGGTGTCTCTCCAGCACGGCCTTTATATGAGGGTGATTGCGAACGACGTGCTGATGAGTCATTGGATGTGGGTCGTCTTGGAGTTGAAGATGTGATCAAGTCAGTTGAGACGTCCTGTTCCTCCTGGACATCTTGTTCCTCAATGAGTTGCATTGGTTGTATCACAGTGATTGGAGGAACGGTGTCATCGCCAGATGTATGATCATTTGAAGACTTTGTATCATCGAGGACTTTGGCGTCGCCATGCGGATGATTGTCTTCGGATGTCATTGACGTTTGAGATGCGGGAATGTCCGAGATAGATCTTGTGGTCGTTGATGTTGAAAGAGAGGGCTCAAAGGCACCTTCACGTCGGTGTACTGATTTAACCTTGTGTAACTCTGAGGTATTCGTTGACCTGTAAAATTAGACACGTCAAGAGTTTGATGCATGATATTTTTCCAGCCGAAGTTGACACGTACGTTACTTCTGGTTGAGAGTCTGCTAAGGGCGCCGCTTTGCCCTCTGGGGACTGTAGGGGTTCCTGGATATTCGGCTTGGGGGTCCGTGAAGCAAGAACAGCCGTCACAGAGGGTGATAATTGTAAGGCCTTTTTGACAGCCTCAATGTCACCTCTCGTACCTGACGGGACAGGGGAGTTGTGACGGGGTGGACGAGGAGGAGCAGGCGAGTTGACGTCGATATTGAACATAGCTCGGGGAGGTGGGAGAGGTGGGAGAGGACCTGCGGTCGAGTGTACACCTTTCAAAGTACATAGAATTATGACAAATGAGATCAAAACAGCAATTGATGTCATAGGTTCGGCTTACCGGGCTCGTAGTGAAGACAACCGGACTTAGCTTGAGAGGAGAAAGGCACAGCAGACGCCAAGTGTACAATGGCGTCGTTTTGACTTGTAGCATCCTTCCTTTTTATGGGCCCCGCAGATTCAAGATCAATAACAACAGGCGCGGCAACCCGGACACCAACATCCTTCCTTTCCCCTATTTCAGGTGTAGTGATGAGTGAGTTTTGTGTGTTTCCGCGCATCATATCAGGTCTCGTCTGAGCAGGAGAAAGCAATTCGTGTGTTTGATTTGATGCGTCCGAGACCCCACCTGGAGATGGTGATCGTGAAGGCTTACATTGCTGATTACCGGGTAGTGTTAATGCGTTGTCAATATTGATCCGAAGTTCAATATGGGATTCTGAAGTCGTTTGCCCTCTCTGGTCAGCAGCACCAGATTCCCGGTCTGAATTCCTCGTCGTTACATCAGACGCAACCTTGCGGTGCTTCTGTTCACGAGCGGTATTCTGAGCAGTGAGGTCTGGAGTAGTAGGTGTGGTGGTCGGAGGCGTTAAATGAGTGTAAGATGAAGGTGCTGCGTCAGGCGGCGCGACTAGTGCAATTCCTGCAAGATCGGATGCCACCACACGTCGTGTGCGGATAGAAGTCCGTTGGGATTGGTCGTCCCTCTTGTATTTTTTCGGAGGCGAGTCTTCCAGTGGATCCATTTGGACTATTGCAAGTCGACGGCGGTCAGACCCACCATCTGAGGGTATCTTGGAACGTCGAGTAACCTTTGAGATGGAGAGGGGTGCTGTAGTGGAGAACTCAGTGTTCTCATCAGAATAGTCCGAGGATGACGTTGAGGCCCCAGAGTTCTGTCTGGTTGCTCGACGAGTCGAGGACGATTCCCGATCAGTTTCATTGACTCGTCCGTCGGCAAGTGGCGACTGGTAGTACTGCAAGAAGTGATCGGTGTCCCGTTTAGAAGATTCAGACGGCTTGGGGTCACGTATGGAGTGCTCTGCATGTTGCCTGGTGTGGTCGACGCGTGTGGAACGAGCTTTAAACAGAACAATGAATAAAAGATACTTCAAGTAGCCCATATCAAAGAAATCTAAAACGCGACTGACCTGTGGAGGATTTATAGGACCTAGGCCCAGAGTAAGCTGAGTCCTTTGCGCTCATGGTTACAGTGAACGGAGGAGGTTGATGGACGGTGGGCTGTTCATGACAAGGGGTCGGTGATGAGAAAACTGAAGGAACCGCTTTGTTGCTGCCTTGGTCATTTGTTTCATCTCCGGGGCGATGACATCTCACGTGGGTCCCATGTTCAAATGCCTTTTTCTACCCACTTTTCGTTCATCTCTGGTCCAGTGCTACTAGATGCCTATCATGCGTACAGCCGGAGCATGAAATCATCCTGAATATCACTGCTCATGGGGCCTTGAATGAATGGAATCAATTAAAGTAAACCCTCATCCATCATATAACCATTTATCATAATATAAGTAACGACACGAGCTTTTCTCCATAGAAGGACCTTCACCGGTGTAATCGTTTTGAATTCATTCTGTCCTGCTATTGTCGTCACGACAGCTTCGCCGAGTTTACTAGAGTTCACTCTGCACCCTCGAAAGTTCGTGCATTGTGCAACCGGTGTGAGCGGTTTAGTTCGGCGCCACCCACGTGAACTTGAAGGTGCTTCAGTTCAATGGAGATTGTAGTCATGCGGAACTACGAGTTTGCGAATGCAGTGTTCTTTTCCGGGTGGGTAATGTACTGCTGGACTTACACTGTGGATCAGGTGAAGGTAGAATTCAATTTGGACTATGATTGAAGAGAAGTCGAAAGATGTCTGCCTGATATTCACTCTGCGTATACAGTGAGGATCCGATTGCTGATGCTAATCAAGTATCAGGAGTCGAACGAGCTCGAATGAGGCGCGTTTGCGTCATACTGTATGATCGGCCGGCCGCTCAATTCGTCCCGATTTGGCCTCCCATTTGCCAAATGGGTCGAGCTGGTAAAGTTTATCTTCCCACGGGATAAAGACTTGTCATGATCAGAGTTGGACGACGCTCACGAACTCCGAGAAGATGTCATCTCATTACTACGAAGTTGCTCTCTTCGGAGAGTTTTTCTCTCGCGATCTCAAAGCAATACTCAATCGCATAACTCTCCATAGCGAATCATCTCGGCCAATGCATACCCGCGAAATAGTCTTCGAGCCTCTCGACGCGCAACGCCAACGTGACATGGGCACTGATCCTATCCTATTGAGAGCAAAAAAAGAATTGACGGAATCAGACTCTGGATGGTACATTTATACTGTATATATCACATTGAATCACGATAATTTACCTTTGAACAGGGTATTATATACCTATCTTAAACCAGAATCTGTTCGAGTACATCCTGAGGCAACTGTGCGTCCATGGGCCACTTGCGAGGTTATAGGTGACGGACTGAGCTTTGCAGCTTCATTGGGATACGTGTAAGTCATTTCATGACTTAGTCATATCCTAATAACATCGATGTTTGCAGACAGCGTTCTCAGATCTACAAACGTGGATACGTTTTCAGACGTGGTTCCCTCGTCATTCTCATGTTTCAGCAGGAGCAGGTACATGCATTCCATAGAATATTAGAACCTGTGTCACTGACACTTTGTAACAATCAAGGTGGACCCCAAAACACAACAACCCATCCCAACTCACCCGGATACGCTCTGGGAAGTGGAAGTCAAAACCGCATCACCTATACGTAACACGCAGGAGACCCCTCTCAGCCATGCGGTCAACGCTGTCCTCGAAGTACAGCTCTTCATGAAAGGATTGCTCGATCTTCGAAGGCAGGACGTCTAATATCCGGTGCACATCATTCAGGTCCTTCATCTCCCGACGCGTCCCAATCAACATCATCGTCTGTCCTAATCTTTTCTGCCCACCTTTCGTCACCATGAGCATGCCGCATCAACTCTAACAGAATCTCAGGATCAATCTCGACCTCTCCTTCGTCGTCAGTTCCTTCTAATGCTGCTTCATCCTCACCAGTCTCTACTTCGTTGTCACCTGCATCACCATCTCCACCCTCATCGTCGCTCCCTGTATATCCGCCCAACAACGCCAGTCCACTCGGCGGTTCTGGTGCTTCCTCATCGTCATCGCTCCCGTACCCTCCCAATAGTCCATTTATGGCTTCCTTCCCTGCCTTTTCTGAAAGTTTCCGTCGCTTCATCTTTGGCTCGTCTGTAGGAAGCTCCTTTAACACTCCCTGGACATCCACCACCGCCCCATTAAACTCTTCCCAAACTTCGATCGTTGGGAACTCTACGAAGTGGGTATGTCGTAAGAGACTTAGAAGAGATTGAGATGGGTCGAAGCGGTAGTATGCTTTTCTATGCTGCGATCTTTGGAGCATAGCAGCGCGAGGGTCCATCTGGGCTGCCATTACGAAATGTGGGGACGCAAACGAATTTGGGTCATCCGGGTCTGGGAACAGGAAATGTTTGAGCCATTCCTTTGACGCGCCGTCTTTTTTGGAAAGAATCCGCTCGGCGGCCTGTTGTGCTAGATTTAAAAGAGGCGTGTTCATGTTATTTCTGTGCGTCAGAAGGATGAGTGGTGAGCTCTGAGACCGGGAAGATGGAGCGAGCGGGTCGCGAGGTGGATATATTTTGAATTCTATAGTCAAAAACGCGGTGTGGCTTCTACGAAATGAGGGAGAAACGCCAATATATTAATACATACGTCTAAAGACAAGTAATAGAGATAGAGAACACACTTGGGTTCCCAATACGACTGGTTATGTTTTCGCCGCTCCATTCCAGCAGGAAGTATATCCATCTCAACGTCCCGAACCTCCAACTGCATCTTCAGCACATCGCGCTTGGTATGACCTCCTGCCCGACCTCTACCCCTTCCTCTTCCCTCCCCGCCCCTCCCCCGTCCGGGACCACTAGACCTATGTAGCCCATACCCGCCCTTGACTATCTCCTTACCCCAATCACCGACGCGCCTCCCAACATCCTCAAGAAACGTATAGTCATTCATCATCGTGCCCCAGGTGTACTTGTTCATCGGTACATATGCAGCCTTATTACGCTGTCCGGTGCAGCCTGTCGCAGTTTTGTGGCCAGTGGAACATGGTAATGAACAAGTGCGCGTGCATGCTAATTAATTTCCCATCCATAAATCCATGAACCACAGCAATATACTCGCCAATGGCATGATAATGATAAGATCACAGAAGAGAGAATACATGTATGCCGAATACAACCAAGGGTAATATAAGGGTAATATAATTAGGTAGGAAGAAGACTGGATGAATCCAGCCTTGTCTAAAGAGCACGATGTGGTTAGCTGATCATATATCATCCATACCGAAGTCAATCTCCACTTTCTCGCCGGGTTTGAAGGCCGGAAGACCTACGATGATCGAATCAACTAAAGCAAAAATTGCAATATAACGTTATGAACGCACCACGGTACGGACAACCGGCACAACGGAACGCATCGCCGAGGAAACAGCTCCCACAACTGCTAGTCGCCTTTGGAGCTGCCCTAGCTGCCTGAATCAGACGATCTCTCTCAGCCTGCGTTATCTCCTTCGCCTCTCCATCAATGGTTCCATCCAAGAAAACGACTTTGCCCGACTTCCGTTCTTCCTCCTCCAGCTCCGCCAGACCACACGAACAGTTTTTGCAGGCTTTCTTCCGTCGTGGTTTAGTGAGATCTACAGGCTCACACGTGGGCACTGGCCGCGCCTTATCCGCCGCCGTGAGAAGAGCTTCGGCATCAATTTTTGGCGTTGCAGGCGCGTTGAGAGTCCATAGTGCCTTCTTCGTCGCTGGGTCAGTCTTTTTGCGGTTCAGAAGTGGAACCGAAGCAGGTTTGAGAGATATTGTCGCTGTCGCTGCGTGAGCAGGCTTCTGAGCAATTAGAGATCCTTCTTCCGTAAGTGTGGAAATGACTTGAAACCCAACAAGTGTGAGCTCTGTTGGGAGCAATTTGATCGCGGTGGAAAGGTTAAGTAAATGTAGAGTGCCTAGCGGCGTCAGCCCTGTGAGGAGTTGAGATAGGAGAGATGAGAGGTGTGGTGTCAAAGTTTCGTAGTCTGAGGATGTGAGAGTGACATGGACAGATGAGTAGGAGCCTGGGCTCAGACTCGTTGCTTGAGATCGAAAGATGAGACAAGCTTCGTTGTATGTAGCTGAGTAACATCGACGTACCTCCATCTACCAATCTGTCTAGAAGTAACCTATCCACCTGACGGTTTGCCTCCAGTACAGAGATTAACGACTGGTATTTCCCATCACCGGCTGTCGAGAGAGATCCAATCACTAGCGCGGGTCCTTTAGAAGAAGAGGCCGATGCGGAAGAGCCTACATCTAAGGAGACTGCTGTCGGTGACATTATTGCGTTCGTGGATAGGTTTCGACAGAGACTTGAATGAATCTATGTGTTCAGGAGCTGAAGACCTCAAATAATCTCGATTTCAGGTTCATTAATTTTTTTTCTCACGATATCTTACTCATCTCTGCGATCGGCCGATCAGCGCTCAGCTGCCAAATGTTCCGAAGGTGATAAAAATTAAACATGGTCTAAATATACAAACTCGGGCGTACAGAAATCGTTCAAGTTGAAACTGGGACTAAACGCTTCGCCTACTGCACGGCTTTGCCTACTGCTGGGGTGGTGCTTGCTGTTGTACCTGTGGAACCTCTCCAGGATTAGGCTGTGGAGGTGCCATGGGTAGACCATGCATTAACGCCTCAGGGTTCATCGGGGGAGGCATTAGAGCGCTCCTCACACGGAACAGCATCATTCTGTACCATTCAGGATCAGCACCTGCTTTCTCCTGCTCTGCAGTAACCTGTTGCAGGTGTCCAATTTCCCTCAACCACGCGCGTCTCCAATCGACATTGCCATTCTCGTCGACTTCAAGCCCTTCCTCCAGGTTCAAAGGCATAGGAACAGGAGGCGGGAAACGCATTCCACCCATCATCTGGAAATTGGGGTCGAAACTGTGTTGTATTGTATCAGTAACTTTTGTAGTGATATTCCACCGTTGGTCACTTACGGATAAGGAGGTGGATAAGGGACTTGCCTGCTGGGACCGGCCTCCTCCGTGGGAATAGGAGGTACAAACTGTGCATTAGGATCTGGAAAACCTTCGGGACTGTAGTCGATGTCGGCCTCCTCTGAGCCTCGCTTCGCTCCTTTCGCCTTCTTCTTTCGAATGCGATGAACGCCCGTGCGAGGATCTACGTTGTCGTTGACAGTCCAGTACGAGCCCTTTCCCCGGTCTGTAAGAGGTCGGGGAACTTTCTCGAAGCAAGGGTTAAGGGAGAGGTTGTGGCGAACAGAGTTCTGGAGAAAAAATCATCAGTACTTTGGAAGGCATGAACAAGTCAAGTTTGGTGGGACTGCAAACTCTCCACAACAAATAGGGCCAGTCAAACAACAACAGCGCGAACGCGACATCACGTCGCGAGTATGGATTGTACTCTTTACAAGCGCGACAAAAAGATATTGAATACTTACTTTCCACCCATTAGGAGCATTTCTAAAGTATGGGAACTAGATGTAAAACAAATGCTTAGATATTCAAAGATCGCCATTCAGACGAAAAACCAACATACTCGAGACTCGATGGCGTAGTAAATATCTTCCAATAACAGCTTTTGATTTGGGGAACCCTTGATTGCGTAGCTATGACGTGGTAAGCATCCCACCAGAAAGAAAGGCGGAAGTTGCTGATGCCAGCAACGACATTCCAGGCGTGTGATAAATACATACCGAATGAGAGTAGAGTAAGGATAGAATGGCTTGCTGCCTGGAGGACCATCCCGTAGAGAATCAAGGTTGATGGGAAGCCCGCCAGTGAGGTCGTTCTCTTGTTGTGGATAGTAGTTGCCGGACATGTCCTGGCCGTCAGGCATCATCTGAGGCATTCCCTGAGGCGGTGGTTGTTGTGCCATACTGACGACTAGACAAGGACGAGAGTTACGTCGAGGACGTGACGGTGGTCAGAGGGGAAAAACGAACCATGAATCAATGGCTTATGTCAGAGACGTGGGAAACCTCCAACGTTGTGCACGGACCTCCAAGCCGTCCGGAAAGGCTCCGAACGTTGTCTCTTCATCGTGCAGCATAATGAGCTGCTAGGGCGCGTCATCGACACGAACAATGAGAAGGGGATGTTGTTGGTGTGTCTGCGGCCACTGGGTTCAACACGACCCGACAGCGTCCAAATTGTGGAAGACACGATAAAACAGCGTCCAAAGTCGGTACACACAAACAAAAAGACGGCGATTTCGAGCTTTTGCCCGGCCCCCGCACAAGTGTTCCTTTGTCTTCTGCCGTCCTGTCTATCTATAAGTAGTCAGTAGACCAGCAGCGGCGTCCTCTTTCACGCCTACTTTGTTGTCGCTTCTGTGCCATTTTCTCTGAGTACATGCTCCGATCAATACCCTGATTGACGCCTTCAATATAGGGCCTGCCTCTACAGTGAAGGCCGCCGAAAAGTGTGTTGCTCATTCCTCCAGAATTCCATGAAAGAAAGTTGTCAACCACATGCGATTCTTTGGCACATGCTCAGCCCCATTGTCTGTAAACGTTGTCCATTTCTTCAATGTATCTGACATCGGACATGAATGGTCATTTTTATTGACGAGTACAGGCCAGTGACCTTAATTTGAACTTTTTACTCTCTAAGCGCCTGTGGCTGATATTATGATATCCCGCATTGATACGGCCCTGGGGAAATACTTATGGCCGCGAAATGTAAGTGTTCAAAATCTGATGGCGTGGATCCTTTGTCCACCCGATTTTTCGGACACTCTCGCTAATACATAGCTTTGTAGTTACCGCCTGTTTCGCTTCGATGGCGATCTCAACCTTATCTCGCTTCGTTATGCCAAGAAGAATCCTACATATGTACAATATTTCCTGTGTGTCCTCACTGTATTGATGGCAAGGGCTTCGTTTGAGTCCCTGTAGCAGTACAAAAAAGCCGACCAACAGAATCCAGAACTTTACCCCACTTCATGCCTAATAAATGATTCTCCTCAATCAGCAAGATGTCCATTATGTTCAACATGCGGCTCAGGTAATAAGAATATGTCAACGTGAGTTGTTTCAGGATGGACTTGGAGGCGGCTTACCTGTTTTTCTCTCCTAGTCGTTCCATCCATCGTCGTTCTTTATGATCACTGTGAGTTGATAGTAATGAAGTATGCGGTTCTTACTCACGCGTTTTCACAGTAATTACTCTTGACAAAGAGGTAGACACACCTTTCACCTCTTTGCGCCTGAACTTGTCTCTTAAACCTGGCTAATAGATAAACCTCGTCTGGGTAAGTCCGACGATCGTTTTAGTATGGTCAGTGCAATGTTGAAACTGCTCTCGATCGGAAAGAATAAACCGCACACTTTTGCAAAAATTGTTTTCATTTGGGTGAGCTTCCAGACTCTTCACTTGCCCGCACTTACTCATATTGCACGCCGTGACCATGTCGAAGAACCGCTATTTCGGTACCATTTCCTTAGTGTGAGTGGCATTCTATTCTTATTCTTATCGATTACTTAGGGAGATTGAACTCTTCGTTTAGCACCTCGGCGATGCGTAATCAATCCACTTAGCGATTTACGCAAAATCTGGACTTACCTTTCTCGATAGTTTTTGTCGTTACACCACCATCAGATAAGGTGGAATCTCGTCTTGAACATATTATGACAGTCTAATCAATCTACCATTAGTTGTACGTCTACATTTTTTCTAGTGCTAGATCACGAGGCGGCCGTCGACATTTCATCTCCAGCTGTCAGCACCTATCTTTGGATCTCCGCATTCTCGTCGTGCTGATCTGAGATTGGATCCAGGCCGGAATCTCTTTATTCTACAAGGCTGGACTACCGCCGCTCTCATCTGGTCTGTCCAATGTGAGCCTGATTAGACCCTTGGCTTTATTGGCTTGATCGCCATTTATTCTGCAGTTGTCATGCTCTTCCGAACTTTCGCGATCTGCAGCAAGAACAAGCTTGTCATTGCTGGGTGTCTGGCTTGTTACATCGCTCAAGTCACTGTCATGACCGCGCTATTAGTTATCTCTCACCGGGCTCTTGATGGTGATTATTTCGACCTCTAGGTTTCTTCATACGTGTTAATTACTTGCTGTGCACGTTTGTAGCACGTAGGGATACGTTCCCAGGTGTGTTACTTTGTACGCCACAGCGGGTTCCGCACTTCTATCGCAGTGTGTGGATTCCTTCGATCGGGTTCGACTCTGTGATTTGTATGCTGTCTCTCTATACATTCCTCCGTCGCTCTTACCAGCCCCGCGATGTCCTGGTCTTGGGCGTTGCCATGTGGAAGGTTCTTCGACATGACACATTCAAATTTTACGCGGTGTACGTTTCATTATCTTCACTGTCATTTCTTTTCAGTAACCCAGGCCACCATTAATCAGGATATTGACAATATCCGTTGCTAATGCGGGTGTTTGGTCTGTTTCTAGTGTAAGTCAAAATGCATGCAAGCGCTGAGAAGCAATTGCTCACCTTTTGTCCAGCCTGAGTGGTTTAGACTTCTTCAGGGCTTTTTCACGGCTGCAATTTGCGTTATGGGTGGTAGACTGGTTCTTAGTCTCCGAGAGGCATATTACCGATATTCTCTCGGGGATATTGACTGTGACAACGACGAAGCGACGAGAGTCCCAGGAAACGACAATACTGTCATGCCACTTCGAGGACTCAATGCCGTCGAGAGCCGTCAGGTCCAGCGTCGGAGCTCTCAGGGCTCCCAACATCCACTTCCTTTCATCGTACTAGACAAGACCACGAGTATCGCATAGGTTGGAGTTGATCTTGAATGATTCGAGATGCGCGCAGCACAACACTTTTGACAAATAATCAGCCATTATTTCATACATAGCCCGGGAAATTTCTTGTTATTCACAATTCCATATGTAATCCACATTTATAGAGTAGCATTTACCAAAGAGAACTTTGCTAAACCCTGGACGTGGCACTAGCTGAGGCTGAGTAAAGTTTTTTCAAAAAAATCCATTATCGTCCACGGAGCACTTGGCGTTCATACTATTGCACGGTGCGACCAACAGTATCTATACTACGAGAGCTACAGAATTCACCGCCCCCCCCCCCCCCCCCCCGCAAGAGGAACCAGGAGCCATTGGGGTTCAAACTATTCCACGGGGCACCCAACAAAATTTATACTACGAAAGACAAAAAATTCCCCCCCCCCCCCCCCCCCCCCCTAAGGAAGGATGAACAAGGAGGCCGCTGTCCCAGCCATGGCTGACAAATAACAGATGGCTGGGGCCTAATGCCCCGTGCCGTAATTAGGGGGTCACGGTATATAGATATTGAGTAATGGTTTATGTGGCTTTCTACAGATAAAGGTCAGTCTGGTCCGGAGGGCAAGTTTTTGCGCTGCGTATGGCCTAGTACCCGTCGTGAATTTCCCTGAAAGGTCAGTCGGCTTTACTGGCAAGCGCGCAGGTATTTGAAGCGACTATGTCCTTGATGAAATGCCGGCTCGGGGACAGGGCATTCCACTCGCCTAGTTTTCTTTTCTCTGATTAGAAGTCTAAGAGGATTTACCGACCATGACTATTGCCAGCGGCCAGTGTCGGAACTACAGCAAAAATGAGAAATCTTATGATTATGGAAGTGGTGTAGATCCGGCCCAGAACAGTCGACCTAGTTTCGTTTCTGTACAAGGTGTCACTTGCAACCACCAGGGGTTTGCCTTAGATGTCGACCGATTTGAGCCGTCATTGTCGTAATTTCTGAACGCGATGGCCATGCAACTCGCATGCGTCCGAAACTTGAAGCTTGAAGTTCGAAAATTGACCATTTCTGCTGGAGTAGGGTGGGGTGCATCAAGATGAAATGAAGCATGAAGTAAGGCCTAGTTTTACAGAGTTCTGATTCGAGGTGTCGAAAGGTTATTCCGTTCGTATTGCCACAACTGAGCGCATTCAGGGCGTAAGTATGGATTCAATACATACCCGGTGTTGGGCGGTGATTGCCCGCAAGGCCACATCACACCTGAAACAACAGAATTGAAGCCTGCTATAGCGATAGGTTCATCTATCTCTTATTTTTTTTTTACAATTGATTGATTTGAGTACTTTCCGTGTTTTCAGTGAAAGACCAATGGACGAACGTGATTGGGTTCATATTACATAAATGAGAGGTGGATTCGAAAAAATTACCAAGTTCATTGTCGGCTACCAAGTAGATCTTAGGATGAAGTACGACTGATGGTGGCTGTCTAGAAGACTAGCTAGATCGAGCGACGCTAAAGAAATAGCGTATTTTCGTCTGCAATATGTCCAAGACCAAAAATCAGACCCTATACAGATAGAAAGTCAGGATTCTGCGCTGTCGGAAAGGAAGAACTCCACTTGCCCATAAGCATATTCCACTTCATCGACACCGGCACCCGAAGCGAACGGATTGGAGTCATCCTTAGGCACAGGACCAACCGCCAGTTCCTCATCCTCATCTGGATCAACAGCACTCCCATCATCGAGTCCAAAAGGTAGGACCGGCCGGAGCCCACTCCCGGAGCTTGAACGTCGAGTACCCGCAGGAGATTTCGGTAAAGCGGCCATGGTTTTCGGACTCATATGCTACAGGCGCGTGTCTGAGCTTTCATTGCGGCACCGAGGCGAATACCACGTACCTCCCAATTATTGAGATTCTCGTCGACCGCATCGCGATCATCATCACGACCAGTATCAAGCCGTCCATCAACGCCCAGATCACCGATCGAAACAATGCTTTCGCTATCACTAATGCCGTCTGCCATTTCAGAAGCGAACGCTGGAAGCCGGTGCCATGCGGAGGTTCCCCCCGCGAACAAGGGCCCGTCACTCGTGGTCGATTCCGAGTCGGACCAACCCATATCTGAAAGATATTCTTCGTATTCTTCTTCGAACGCGATGTCCTCGGTGATATAGGGAAGGAATATTGAAGTATCTGGGGCTTGGGCGCGTGCAGGCGGGAAGACGTCGGAATCGACGGTGTTCGGTGTGCCGAGTGGCCGTATGATATTTGCGAGCTCTGGGCCTGGAGGTAAACCTTCTATAGGGTGTGACATACTACCACTCTTTCTGTGTATTGGCCCATGTTGATTAGAAGTTGCTGTCGGGCCATATCGCTTGTTATTATCTGGAGGAAGACGGCAAAATGAATTACTGCTGGAAAGGAGACACTGCAAGTACTTACAAAACTTGACAAGGTGTCGTAATGCCAATTCTTGGGCCTGTGGCACAATGAGGGACATGAAAATTACTTGTTCAGACAAGATAACCATACCTGAGCATCTGACGCGTCGTCAACTTCAAATCCAGTTAGCCACTCATCCCGAAGGTCTGGTCGACAATTTAGATAGATCGAAGTTATAACTTTCATGTTCGCTGCATAAAAGAGGGAGTTTCTCACCCGTAAATAGAAATGAATAGAGAATCGTTCGAATACGTACATTGTCTCCATTTCCGCCCACAGAACGGAACCTGACTCTTGATCAACTTGAGGACATGCAGTTGCAACACCGGATGATTGACCCGTAGCACTCGCTTCAATATTGCCTGTTTCATTACGCTTATAGGAGTTTCCTCATTATGCGAAGGAAAATGCTAACCGAACTTTTGTATTGGACAAGCATCCATATCCGATGTGAACGACCCTTGGACAGTTTCTGCATGATTTTGGCAAAGTTGATGGCCGAAAAGAAATTCCGCCACGAGTATTCTGAAACATACTCGATCTCTTCCTCGTGCCTCTCTCCGTTAGGCAGTATCGTGGTTTTAAACTGCGTATAACGTGAGGGCCGCGGTTGGTTGTCTTCGGGACGGATAGGATGTGGGTTTTTCGAAAAGTTGAGGAGGCAATGTCGGAAGAAGCTATGAATATAATGAGCGGGATTTTCGTATCGATAAATCATTTCTACAAACTTGTGATCTGGAGCATCGGCTTTGGAGACAACTGAAGTCGCGACTTCCTGTAAGCCAAATATCTTGAGAATCAAAAGGAGACAGTTCGTGTCAAGCAAGTGCTGGCCCAGATGGTGGAATTTCATGATGTCTGATGCGGTGTCAAAAAGTCATAGATGGTGAGAAAAATAATCTAGTCTCACGCGAAACCTTGAACCACTTCAAAATGAGTAGAAGGATGGCAGACACCGCTTTGGAAGTAACTTCGCGATGCCGAGTCACATCTATCTCGTCCAAGGTTGGCGGAGGCGCAACAGGTTGCTCTTGGGCTATAAATGAAACGTCCATCTCAGAAAATAATGGAATAAGAACGGAGACCGCTTACGAGATGCTACGCCTGGGGGAAAGACAGACGAAGTTGACGATTGGGGGGCTTGCATCCGATCGGGTGATACAGTCGCAAGAAGTAGCTTCAACAATACGCTTACCCATCCGTTGATCCCAGGGAGTACTGCACTCTGTAACGAATGATAAAACATGTTCTCAATTTCATACAATAGTTACTCACGTAAATTTGTTCGACACGTTTGAGACGCATCAGGTCCTCCTTACGCTCTCTAGCTTTTCTCTTCTCGGCGCTTGAATCGGATGTCTCCAAAGTTTTCATGGCTTCCTCAATCTTCGTGCCTAGCAAGGCGATATCCGGCAAAGGCTCAGCAACTTCAGGATCTTGCTGAATGCAATCAGATATCAGAACACTTGAGGCTTGTCAAATTGAACTCGGTCCTTACATTAGCGGTAAACGTCGACGATTGGAATTCGTCTTCTCCAGGCATATGTTCAAGCCCGCTCTCAGCAGTGATGCAATCCTCTCGGGTGCGCCACATCTGCCACAAAGATAAACTTATATACATATGCTTATTGAACAGCTGATCCGGTGGGTTGGCTGGTTTGGAAACTTTCTGAGGCTCCGGGACTACGGGTATTGGCTGGAATATTGGTTGTTGGGGAGGAGTGAACGTAGGGTATTTGACAGCCGTCTCCTGCCGGAACGTTTCGATGTCGATAGGGGATGATTTGATATGGTCAACTGAGCTTTGTAGATGAGAAAATGAATCAATCACAGGGGAAAAAGCGGTTCACCGGTCTCTGTTGCCGGAGGTAGTCCAGCCAATTCTCTTGACAATTTCTTGACTCTAGCAAGTTCACGAATTCCTCCGCAGCATGTCAGAAGAGTCTTCCATAGAACTAGAAGCAGCTAAAAGGAGATAAAATGGACCCAGATGAAAAGAAGAGTACATGAACGAACCTTCTTGATCGGGTATGTCTTGACGCCTTTGTCACGGAGACCGGCGATAACGTTGAACAGGTAGACAGGTAAAGGAGGGTCAAGACTCACTGAAATTCGTAAGTCATCTTAGTCACACAGAGCGGTTGGGATGGGAGATACTTACTCAGTTCATCGGCAAAATCGTCGTGCCCCTTGAATAGTTCAATCAAATGGTACAACATCCCCAGATAGATGTAAATCTCGGTCACCACCTCCTCAGTGAGATCTGCTTTCTCTTGAACTGAGATGTTGAAATGCGAAGCATCAAGGTCGGACAGACCACTGCCACGAGCATGAGACACCAAGCTTAAGAAGACATAAATTTGGACACACCAAAGCATATCATGCTTTGAACTGGCAATCTTCATGGCTTCGACGATAGAGCTGACGCCATTGGCGGATCTAACAACTTTGCAGTTTTCGAATATCCAATGCAGCTGATGTTCTGGCGATGTCGTCTCGGCAAATGTGCCTGCAATAGTCAAGAGTACCAATCAGAAATGACGCGTATTATGGGCACTAGGACGCGTCTAAACCTTGAAGGACATAGAAAAGTCGACGTGCATTGGTGAAGCGGACTTCAACATCACGGTGTTCAAGACTTTCCAATAGAAGTTCGACATGAGCTTTGCGTTGGGATACGGGCGTCTTGGTCCATTCTTAGATACATATAGAGATTGATTTGAGTGTTGTCTCGAATAATGGGCAAATGGTATAGGGCAGTACCTGATATAAATGACCCTTCCCAAGCTTTCAGATTCTCCGCGACTTGTGGCATCTCAACATATGAGTAAAACTCATCGATCTCATTCATAACAGTATCTTCATCATCGTATACATAGTCAAAGAAGGATTGCTGTCGAATGGAACGCGTCTTGATTTAAACATGACTCATGGCCAGTTGCATGAGCATACCTTTGGTTTGGGCACAGACCCTACCATTGCTTTGAGCTGTCCGAGAGTTATGGAATCAAGCGTAGAAGCGGAAGGCAATCCATTCGTATCTGGTATTTGGGAACTCATGTACGAAGGTAGTTGAGGAAACGCCATTCCTTACTAGTTGAGCCCGTGCAGGCGCCTGGCGTATGGCGGCAAAAGTCAGATATTTGTCAGACCCGTGTAGATCAAGCAGAGCCTAACAGCACCTATCCCGTTTCGGCATACACGCCTCACCAGCGGCACCACACGACCTTTCGTCGGCAATATAGCAACCCAAATCCAGCGGCCCTCAGTATGGTCATAGACGGTCATTCATTTGACAAAACTAGGTACCGACGACAGTTTCAGGGGTTACATATAAGTATATACATATTTCCCCGAGAAAATTAACAATAAATTCTTTCCCGATGTTGATGATGATGATAGAGAAAAAAGTTCGGCCTTTCCCTTCCTAGACTAGGTCCAGGTTTCACCCAAGGTTGTCTGTCTGTGATACTCCGTGATTCCGCTAAAGCCTGCACCATGATCCGGCCCGCTGAAATCTCACATTGGGGCCTGGTGTCAGTTCACATCGATGGCCAAAATAGGATGCAATCGACAAAATTCGCATGCATGCTGACGAATGAGATCGGTGTGAACTGCACGCACAGGGATCTTGATTTACGGCCACGAGCCGAATGAGGATCGCTGTGTTTACCGCAGCCCGCAAGCGCATGCGTTCCTCGGGGATTCATAAACCAGTCCACACAGGCAGGTTAACAGGAGATACTTTGGAGATCGATACGGTGATGGAAGTATGTTCTGGAGTTCCTTACTTGTTTAGTAACGAGCATTGTGCGATGCGATGGTTATCGATGTGATTCTGAGTGGCCACGAGGGTCCGATCCATGCAGAGTCCAGGCTTACGTAAGGTGGACGGTTGAAATAGGTGATTCACCTGAAAATGAAAATTCTCATCACCAACCACTCGGTGGATCGACCCTCTTCTGTCGATTCCTGTTGCCCGGTCTCTGTTGCTCGCTCCCACCGCCAGACAACGACGGCCAAGACTGAAGAGGGCCATCTTACCGCTAAAGGATCATAGGAAATCCGCAGCTGGGCTCGTGAGGCTGACAATTAACAGCCAGCACTCTCTTCTGTCCTTTTCCCTTTCTATCCGCCAAAAGGCACGCCTTCGCTGTGCGTACGCCACTTAAGCCAGCTATCTCACCACTGCAATCCTCTCACGACAACTTATCACGACGCCCCTTTGCTCCGCACTTCAAAGGAGCAAGCCAGATCAGAGTTTAGTCGCCACCTTCACGTTTTTCGTGTCTTTGGCGCTACACTCGAGTCTACCCCCATCTTCAGATGCCGGTTCCTGTCCCCCGTTACTCAAAGCCACCCTCTCACCCAGTCCTCAAGCAAGTATCCGCCAGTGACGCCCACTCAAACTCTTTCCAGTCGCTCACCCGTACTCTCCCGGTGTCCCCGACGGGGCCTCCGCCCTCGTTCGGCACTCGCGAACAGTGGATAAACTCGCTGCCAACCTGGCGGAGGACAAAGCCGCGCAGAATTTGGGAGGAAGACACTCGTTCCGCTGACCATCCTTCTGAGCAGGATTTTTTTCGAGGGTTAACTGGCGCGGGCAACGCGTCCGTTATTAAAGGAACACACGCTGAAGCGAGTACTCCGCCCCTTTACAATCTGCTTGCGGCCGGCCAGCCGTCCGAGGACATGGTGTTTCGTCCTTCTCGAGTCGCTGACGCCGATGACGAGATCAGCTCCAACAATTCATCCATGGAACACAGTCGCTTCGAGACCAGGAGTCAGTGGAGCGTACCCTCGCCCATGGGAATCGATGACGGCATGACGCATGAGGTCATCACTGATTTTGCATCGTTCGACGAGGAGCCCTACACTGGAGACACTTACACTCCGATCTTCGAGGACGACAAATCGCCAGGAGCCGCCAGTGGCCCGGACAGGGACTCCAGTCCATTGCAACCCATCACCCCTTTTGGCGCATATGTCGATCGGGCTATTGCATCCCATCCTTACCAAGGCACCCATTCCAACGATGTCACAGCTCACGACTACGCTTACCAGAACAAGTTACGTGGCCTCCAATGTTACCCAGTCGAGCCTGTATACCAGGTACCCCCTCCGCCACAAGAGCCTGCTCCTGTCTCGGCTCCCGAGGTCGTCACGCCTTGTGCCACCACTAGTTACAAGAAACTCGCCGAACCCCTCGCAGAATGGGTTGCGAACTATGTTTGGAAAGTTTGCACCACGGGTTTCAGCCTTTCGGCGGCGTTTGCACGGTCCATGTAAGTCCATGTCGCTTTAATAAGAAAACCGTTTCTGACGTTTTGTCCTAGTGGTCCATCTGCCAAGGCCTATCCGAGCTCGCCTCCGAGCCACTTGACAACGTCAGTCCATTCATTGCTCCTTTCTACCCTCTTGCAGCCCTCTGCTGTCTTTCTTGCCCTCTGGTACATCACTCGACTCCCCGTTTACCTGAACGCGGGGCCGCTCGGGCCTGAACAGTCCAAAGAAGCCATATTCAGGGCTGCATTACTCGGGGACCCGTACAATGGTCTCGACAAAGAAGTCGCGGAAGCAAGCGCGCCCTTCCGCCTCGTTGTCTTGGGCTGCATGCTTGCGAACAAATGGTTGGATGATCACACCTTCTCAAATAAGACATGGTCAGTCGATGCAATGACTATCTTCCTTCACATGACAATTAACTTTTGTTTTTCTACAGGCACAACATTACCAATGTCCCTATCCAGGCCTTGAATAAGCTCGAATCCCTGACCTTGGATATATTTGCTTGGAACTTGACCGTTTCGCCTCGAAAGTGGTCTCAATGGCTGTCACACCTCATGTCTTACCATATGTCTTTAGCTTCACCGATGCATTCGCAACCAATTTCTCGGCCGTCGACCAATCCCCATTCTATTGTTCGTAGGGCTATCGATGAAATCATTCAAGCACCAGCTGCCTCCAATGCATCTTCTGTTCCGCAGCCTGTGTTCGTCGGACTAGAAGAAAGGAAGCGCGAGAAAATGGAAAAGGAGGAGGCTATGGTTTCCGAAGTCATGGAGATCGATCTTGACAAGGATGGCCCGCTTCGAGAAGAGTATCTCCCCAAGCGCCGTATAAGCGCTGGAGCTTCACATCACAACTCCAAGGCCAACCAACCTCTTAGCGTTGTCAGCAATTTAGCACCGAGCTGGGAGCGACGAGACATACACGATCCTGAGAAGTTGCTGCCTCCCCCAGCCAAATGGAGTCCTGCGGGTGACGAACCTATTCATCGGGAGAGGAATCGAGTCAGTGGTCAATATGTGGCTGTTCAACCGCCCATTCTTCACGTTGCGGCCACATATCCCCAACCTTATCACGCTCCTGTTGACGTCTACGCACACTATCACTGGAATGCTGTTTCCTACGCACCGGTCAAACCGCAGTCGAGCTACGTCTTTGACTTCCCTGTTATCGGCAGTGCCAACCATCAGACATCATACAGCACCTATCCATACGTCCCGCAGATCCCGATTTCGCACGCACGCTCTCAGTCTCTATCGTATGATGACGAGAACTTCCACGTCCGACAACACATTCGCACTTACTCTCAGTCCCGATTTGAGTATCAATGCAGTGATCTTCGCATGACTGCCAACGAGTTCGCACCTCATAGGCAAGGCGAGAATGCGTGGATGGGGGCTAGTCATTACCAATACCATGGTACCGCATTTGCGCCCATTCATAATGTTAACTTCCAGCAGGCATGGCTCAGAACCTGATATTCCCATTCCCAACTTGCATCGTCAACAACACATGTCGAATCTAGATCGACATTTTTGTATCTCTTTTACTCATTCACTACATTACGGTCACACCTGGATCCCGGCTTAGTTGTGCTTTGCGGCCGATTTCCATTCATCTACTGCCCTCGCGTGTACTTTTTCACTTGTTGTCATGTGAATATCCGACCCGACCTATCTTTGCCGTCCTTTTTCTGTCTCATATCCTTTCGGGCCTCCCAACAAACCTTCGTCGACATATCGTCCTGTCCATATAAGAATCTCCGGGCTTTTGTTCCGGGAGTGTATCCGCCTCATTTCCGAGAAACGTTCGTCCTACTTCACATTCACTTCATCTTGGCTATTGAATGATGGCACGTTGTACTGAACACTCAACTTTGTCGCGAGTCACACGGATGCATATAAACTTTGTCTGCCCCTCGATGTATGCTTACCGGCCCCCTTCTTTTCTGACAACTGTTTTTAGTCCCCTTTGACGTCCATTCGGTGTACCTATTCCAGCTTACGAACCACTAATACTTTCTCGTTCCCCATACCCCTTTGCCATTTTGTCAGTTGGGTATCGGCTTGTTTGCTTCCTTTGGCACGTTTTCTTTATCAAGTTTACGCACCCCATTGATATAAAACGCACAAAAACATATTTTCACCGTTCTATTTTAGCTTCATCTTTTCCCATCTCACTCTACCCACCTTCTCCACCTCCACGACCTTGTCCTCCACTCCGCCCCTTCTTCCCTCCACCTGATTTGTATGTACTCCGCGGGGTTGATCCATACATTTTTCCTCCTTAACCTCGTGTTGTTTCTCTGGGTGCCTTACAGCACCTGTAGGTAAGTAGTTACGCATGTCACCCACTGTTACATAGGATGCAATATGCATGCTTCTATTTGCGTTTTTCTCAAGGAGACTTCTGTAAGCTTTGTTGCCACACAAGCATGCCTGAATTCCTCAGGTCCTCGCAAGCGTTACAGATGGAGAAGGATCAAAAGTTTGATAATAAATACACGTCTATCAAATGACGATACAACTTTCAATGCTAGTTCATGTGTAGAACGGCCTAGATCTTCACAACAAGGAATGGGACCTGTAGCGATTTGTGAGTCGAAAGCGAAGTGATCGAGATAAACTGATGTATACCTCCACATCTTCTCCATCTTCATCTGACACCATGATCTCGACGACAAGTTGCTTGACATGTGGAGGAATGGGCCTCTTACTGACATGTTCCACGAGCTTGCTAAACTTCATCGGTAATCTTTCCTCGCTCTGCGATTGTGACGTCAGACACGAAAGCAGGACACCTTCGGTTTCACATACCTTCTTCTTGCCCACAAAAGAACTCCAGAGCATACTTACACCTTGGCTAACCATCGTAATCTCCAAATTATGGTTCGTCTTGAACCAGGCAACGATATCATTGAGTGTTGGGTCATTTGCGAACTCAAATCGATCCCAAAGCGTCCACTCTGTTGACCCGTACTTCTTTTTAGCAGCAGCAATAGGGTCCGAGAAACCAAAGAACGGAAGGGCGAGATTGACAAATCCATTCATGTAGTCTTCGAGCTTGCTTTTGCCATCGATGACCTAGAGATTGAATTGATTAACATTCAATCTAGACCAATACGAACAGAGCGGACCTTGTATAGCTCCAAGCATACTAGACCAGTCACAAGTGAGGTGGTAGTGGCGATAGCAGGGATGATCTTGCCGGCGATCTGCTTCGTTGTGTGACGGCTCGCGGGCTCAATCTTGTAGTTCATTGCGCGAAGGTTAGATGCAGCAGTGATGAAATCGATATGGAAATTAGTGTCATCGTCCTTCTCGAATTCGACCGGAGTAAGACGATATCCAGCCAAAGACGACGGCGAAGGGAGTTTCGACTTCAGGTCTTCAGTATCATCCGCTGTGGGCCTTCGTGAGATTTCAGCAGGATAATCAGACGAACAAAGCTTACCTCTATCATCGGCCTGTGAAACTGGCTCGTTGTCGTTCACCTGGATCTTGACACCACTTCGAGGTGTGAACTCGGGGACGATGACAGAATCAGCCACCTTGCGGAAGATGGCCGGGTCCCTTTCGCCCTTCAGACCATAATTGAAAGCATGCAAGTTGGCAGCAGCGATGATGTATTCAAGATGCGTGGGCTAGGCAAGATTTTAAGATAGAAGTGAGTCGTAAGTCGAAGGTCAGCACGACTAGCGCTTACATCGCTTGAGTTGAAAACCAGGGGGTCAGGTGCCCTCTTGGGTCCGCTCCAGAAGGGTTGGCCGCTTGTGGTGACGGCATCCTTTGGAAGACTGAAGAGCAGTTGGCGAATCTCATTGTTATAATCCCGCTCAAATTGAAGTCGAGCCCACACGATGCACTCCTCAAAGGTCAAAGGTTTGTCAGTGACGAGATAAGAAACGATTTGTTCAATCTGTTCCGTCGACGAGCCCGAATATTTGAGATTACTTTCCAGATAATTTGGTTCCGAAAGGTATGTGTTGACAGCTTGAGCGGGTTTAATGAACAAGTTTTCAAATTGCTTTCGACTCCACTAAAAGCGCGTCGTAAGGGATGAGATGGTTTGAATAGGTCAATAATCATACCTCGATAGTGTGATTGATGGCATTAGGGAAGCTCTTGACAGTACAAGAAGGCGTTTCTTTCTCCGGGGGATCCTGAGACGATCCATACGATTCAGTAAGGTCAGGGATCACAACCTGGGTGTTGCCTTTCGTTCCTAGGGTCCCGGATTCAAGAAGGGGTTTCTTGTAGAAAACACATCGCTGGTCCATGTAAAGACCTGTTGCGACATCTAAGCTATTGGAAGTTGACGCTCTTATAAGGACATACGAGCTTTCACATTGTCCAGGGCATTCGTAACTCCGTCAATACCATCAAAGAAGGCTTCATCGTACACTCCTGACCTGAGATGAGACAAAATGGGAAATCGAAGTGCACGTTCCATACCTTCAGTATCAGGTCCAACTGGTTCTTGCTTGGCTAGAATCTTGCCAACCAAGTCAGGGTTCATTTCAGACACGGCAGCGGCAGCTACGTCAGCTTTAAATTTCCCCAAATCTTTCGCCCTGAACAAGAATTGGCGATTTAGGTTGCTCTTCTCGATGGTGTCCAAATCAGTAATGTGGATGATACCGCGTGGGCCACTAGCCAAACCAATCATGCTCCAATTCTTTAACATTTCGCATCCAATGGCCCCAGAACCGACGAGGAATTGTCTATGATTTGCAACCTTTTCCTGGAACGTTTTCCCGAAGACAGCAATTTGACCATCGTAGCGTGAACCTGTTGGTTGACAATCTGCTTCCGTGGGTAACGTCGCGGGAAGAGACTCCAGAGAGTCAAAGTAAAAGTGCTGGACCATTGGGTGGAATTTGGCCGAACATGCTTTAAGTACCTCTTGGGCAACAAAGCCACCAATCACAGCAATCACGGGGGACAAGTCTCCTGTCGCTTGATACGCTAATTCTGTCACGATCTTCTCATCAACTTCTGCATCGATAGCCTTTGCTAAGGAAACGACTACAGTCGCGTCATCCGCATTTCGAGGACGCGGAAGGCGATTATTTTGTGAGCAGAACTGACTAAGAGCTTGGAAACCTGCATGGAGAGTGGCAGGACGATCGAATTTCCCAAAATCCGTTACAAAGAACTCCGGCGTTTTGAGCGATTCCCTTAGGCTTTTCTAGAAGAACATGAATGGAGTAAACCGGGAAGTATATATTGCAGACGTACGAATTCAATGATTTTGGGCATCTTGACCTGTGTAAAGATTCCTCCACTTTTGTAAGTTCCAAAATTGGAGGTGTCACCAATGGTGAATGTATATGGTCCCTTGACAGTCACCTTTCGTGGTTCACATCCGTTCAGTTCGGTCATTCCTTGTACTTCATTGAAGGTGACAAAATTGCCATCCTCCAGCCCGTGACGGGTTTCGTCCAAGCAGGTCACCAGTCCTTCAGAATCCTACGAAGTGAGGAATGAATTGTCATGGATTAAAGAAGGAAAGAAGGAAGTTACTTGTTCAACGGAAACAATCATTCCCGTTAGTGGCTGCTCTCCAGTTGGATCCACACATGCGAATTTTGGACCAAAGTCATTGAAGACAGCTCTAGGTCAGATGATAGGCAAATCGTATTTGACGGAAGATGAACACGGTACCCGAATAAACCACGAGCTTCAGCTGCAATAAAGTGCACACCATTCTGATGGGTCCAGTCATTGATCTCTACTTGCTTCTCGTACGGGACGCCACACAACACAACAACCTGTAAGTTCCATTAGGTTCCATTCAAGTGATTGCAAACTTGGATAAAACCAGTACACACTTGGAACCCTTTGACCAGATCAACAGTGACTTGTTGGCCAGGAACTCCTCCCAAGTTGTGTACAGGTACATAAGAATTCAATTCAGCTAATCTAGGTAGCGTGGCCTCCGCTCGCGACTTTCCAATATCTTCTGCACGAAGGAAGAACTGATGATCTGGTAAGCAGATGTCTAATCGCCGATTGCAATCGTTTACCTGCGAACTGAGGTCCTGAACAGTAACGGGCTCAGGATCAAAGATGGTAACGGATTTGACACCAGCCAAAGCAACGTTTTTGGCTATCAATGCGATATAAGTAGATGTATGGTCATTGATGGAGAAAGGACGCGACCTATTTCAGCACCCAAGCCTTGGAGTCCTACAATCAGGACATTTGAAGTAGCCATTCTCTTCATCGCTTTCGAGAGATCAAAGATCGATAGTCAAAGACAGTCCGTAGGTGCTTACCTTCATGTCCAAGGACATAGCTTTTGAACAGAACGAGTCAGTCAACCAGACGTGGAGGATAAGATTACAATTGCATACAGTTGGCGCGAGTAAAGGCCTTCATCGATGGCAGCCTCGTCGATGTCCATACTCACAGACGTGTTTGTAGTGTCTGCCATTCCAAAACTATCTTGATGCTTGTTTATTACGAACGATGAGTGAAATGAAAAGTGGTTGAGATGAAAGTGGCTTGGGTAGCGCCCGCGACCTTACTCAGATATCACGTGACTAATCACCTACAAGTTCTAAGATCTTCTGCTAATTTCTTGGAGCCCGCGACGAGCATTAATATAACAAGTTCCAGTCTTTTCTCTTGTTACAATACGGACAAAAGTGATTCTCGCATTCAATGTGCGATTTCACCCAGTTACTGTTGTCAGTTGTTTCTCCCCATTCCAGGATGATCATTCCCTGTCTGCCCGTTACTCTCCTTCGTATTCCTCCCCATTCCCATCCGCAAGGAGCGTGTATCTCGTTGTTCAGTTCCTTGACGATAAAGTAACAACAATTTTAACAAAAACGGGAGTCAGAAGCACGTGATAATTGAAGTAAGCGCGTAACTGCACTCCATTTTGCCTTTTTGTGATTTTTGAGCTGGCTACGACTAAAACCCACTACTTTGTAGCGGGCATTTATAGTCGAACAATCTTCAAGAGTAAAACCAAGTCACAATGTGCAGCAGTATAAATTATACAATTAAATAGAGAATAAGCGTCAGAACTAATTAGTCCTTTTCAAGTAAATCGAGGCGCAAAAAGTTCAGCAATTCAGATGAAATTTCTACTTCCCTAGGGCAGACAGGACCCTTGATTGGAATATTCTGCAATGCTTTCGCTCGACGAAGATTTTCTAATGCTACTTTCGCAGTAATCTGCGTCGAATGGGTAAAGTTTTCCGAAACGAATTTGCTTGTCGATGGTTCGAGCCTATCTAACCAGTCTTGCCACTCCAGATTTGTAATGGAAATGTTGTAGTCCAACATCCTCAATGCTCGCTTCTCCGCGGATGCGCGATAACGAAGAGGAAGACAGCAAAACTTGTTCCTGATGACAAAGATCAACGGCCGTCGCTCGACAAATGAATAATGTGGACACACCAGTCCTTTAGCCGTCTCGAGCCATCGTTCAGCCATTTATCTGCTAACGTGAGGCCCAGAAGAAATACTCTTATCACTGCTTCGGGAGCACCCACACTATCGAAATCAGACAAGCGGAAGATGCCATAACGGAAAAGTCTGCCGAGATACCAGAGAGCTAGGAAGGTGGCCGTAGGGGCTTCAAGACCATCAATTGAATTTCTCTCAGGGAAGTAGTCTTCAAAAATGGACGTTATTTTCTCCGCCACTAGTTTTTCATCAACGATTGTCATCACCCTGGAAAGTTCAATCAGGAACTAGAGTCTGACGGTCAAACATTCGGCAACGATGACCTACAATTTGCTACAAGTGTTCTCGGTTAAAATATTATTGCAGTGGTAGGCAATCCAGTCTGCAAAGGGCAAAAAGCGATTCTTCCGCACAGAGCGAATCTTGTGGGAAGGCAATCTATACATGTTTGGTCGACTGACATCTGAGGGTGGAAACTCTGTAGAGAATCGCACGCGCTTTCGCGCACCCCCTTCCCGATGACGATTCTCATGTACATTGTGACCAGGGGAGAGAGGTGGGCGAGAGCGTTTGGAATGACGAGCAATGGAAACCTGGGGGGCCGGTTGTTCATCCGCAAAAAGTTCTTTCTGTCCACGAACGGATGGCAAAACTGGCGATATGTCGAAGGTGTGGGGCCTATTAATAATGTTTTGCCCGAGAGGAAGACGAGAATATGACGCGTCACAAGGCAGATTATCGACCACAGTGCTAGGAGGTAGCGGAGCCGGACGAGGATGTATAAATCCAGATGGGGATGGGAAGTAGAGTGGGGTATATAGGGCGGTCTTGACACTGGACAAGGGTCCATTGTCCCTCAAAGACCATATGTTTTTGAATTTGTCGAAGAAGTTCCATGAAGACGAGTTCGAGTCATTTTTAGAAATAGGTAGAAGAGGAGAGCGCTGACGAGAGATCGTGCTATAATGGGTGAAGACCGCCGTGCCTGAAAAGTATGGAATATTGGAGGGTCTTGGACGGGGGAGGTATTCCGCCGTGTAGGGATAGCGTGAGGGCAGATAAGGCATAAGATGAGGTCACAAGAGGATTGTCGGGGGGAGGGGAAGAACAATTCCTCCAAGTATCACGACATTTTAACTAGTTCACAAAACCCAACGTTTGGGCCACTCTAAAGTGAAATGGCCACATCAACGGACAAAGCTCGCGGCTGCTATGCATTGTTCATCGAACGAAAGTGCACATAGGAACCGATAGAATGTCATTTGTCCGCCTGAAAACAAACAAAGCATCGTGGTCATGAAGAATAAGAGATTATCGAGTCGAGGGCCAGAGCAGATTACGCATTTGAACTCCGCACAATTGCTGTTAAGCTCGTTCAAGCTCGTTCTGTTATATTTTATGTTTCTCAAGCGTTTAGTTCACTGGTTGGCCACATAGATCATCACTATAGCTTGTAGTTAAGGTTGCTATTGATCCGTGGTTCACAAAGTGCAAAAAAAACAAGACCGTTATGGCACACACACAGTTTCTTGTCATATCCGGCTAATTCAGCAGGGTCACTTCCAGGACGTCTAACAACGTACATAGGTCCGATGTTTTCCTGTTGAGACCAGTTACTTACACAGATGCTTAGATTTTAGTAATGTCGTGAGAATCACCTGACGTTTGATTCCGACAAGTTTAACGGTTCAGTATTACGAGCTGGCCACGGGCTGGAAGAAATTGGGTTGCTGAAGGGATGGTAGGTTGGGGTTAGTTTGATTTGATGCAAGGAACACAAAGTTACAAGGGAAGAATGCCACAGGTCTCGTGCGTGAAGTCGAACCCATCTGTCCGGTGTTGGCGGTCATCTGGGCGATGGGCAGTTAAATGGCCACAACGATGTCCGATTTAGTATAGGGAAATTAGACAACTCTTTGTATCTCTTAACGTTTATACAAATGATGACAAGGATGCAGAAATTGATGCATGATGAGAACTGTAACTGAATTATCGTTCTCGGTAAGATTGATCGAAATATGTCGAGGGTAGCAAAGATGAGAGGTCATGGCGACGATCACGATTGGTTTTCACTTCCGGTAGAACTAAAGGAAGAGTTGGTGATGTGAATATCCTCTGGTTGAAGATCAAGGACTTACACTACGCCTGAAATTGAACCACAATGAGAGGCACCCCCTATCAAAGCTACTACGGAAACCACTATGGAAAATGGATCAGAAATGACGACAATGTTATTAGACTATGAATGAGCGCACCGTTTGTGTGAAAACTCCCACTCTCTATCAACAATACGGAATGCAATATCTTCATAGGGAGGTCCGGCACTGAAGTGCAGCAAGACCGTTTCATCGTTCCCTGGCTCCTTGACAATTTTGTACGTCGGTGCTTTGGATTTATCGATAAGGTCAGGATAGAAAATATTGAACTAGGGGACGAGGTGAGTGATAAAGAAACCATCCCCAAGCTGAAATTCGTACTTTATACCCTTGGACGACCTTTGGTGGAGGATTGTCGGTGCTGGGTGATGTTATAAGTATAGGTGTCAGAAATCAAGAAAGCATTTACTCACTCATAATGAGTTTGGTTGTACTTGTTCCATTCGTACCCAGTATGAACGCGATTAAAGTACCTTGGCTTCCTGGGCCGATACTTGTCCTCCCAATTATACGATGTTGGATTAGCAATTGTCTCTTCCAGATTGAAAAGTTCCTCTTCTTCATCGAGATCCCGCTCAGCTTCCGCCCTGTAAAGCGCCTCGGAAGCGAGATCTGCACCGCTAGGAGCTTCTTCATTCTGAACTTCAAGTTGTGGTTGGGAAGCCTTGGGCACGAATCGAGACGAAGCAACCACACGTCTTTGTTCGAACTACGAACGTCAGTGAGTAAGTTGTTTGGTCAAGACCCAGAAGTGGATGAACATACAAGGGTTCGTAAGGCTTCAGCCTCCGTTACAATGTCGATATCACGCTCCTCAGGCGTAAGTTTCGTTATGTCAATAAGCTCGGGGCTCATTGACCTGTCATACCCTTCCATTTCCTCAGCAGATACAGCCTCTTCTTCGAGAGTCTCCACAGGAGTGACCTCATTATTCCATTTCTTAGACGCAGACCGAGCAACACCTGCAAGCAGCTCTTCTTGTGCTTGAAGAGCCTCATCACGTTGCCTCTTACGAAGTTGTTCAAGCCTATTTCGGACAACCACTTCGTGGAGACTCTTAAGTTTAGCCTGATAGAGTGATCAAGACTTGTCCATTATTGAGTGAAGTGACGAACTACCTTTGCCTTGTAAACGAGAAGCTTCTTGAGTAAACCCTCCCAATAGTCGGTATCTACAGGTTCTCCACTAGTGAGCTTGTTCTGAACTTGTCTTTGAAGTGAAGCCAGGTCATCATAAGTTTTGCCAGATAGAAGAGCTGCAATATCAGACTCGACAGCGGCTGCAGCCTCCGCTCCCATGAGCCTATTAGCTTGCAATGTTTCCATACGATCTTTGCAGACTACCATCATGTTCTAGCACCAAGTCAGTTTTAGATACCGAAACAAGAGAACAAACAAATTCACCGTCCAGAAATCAAGATTAATTTCTGATTCGTCCAGAGATAGATAACGCTCAATATCGTTATGCAGTTCCTCGACTTGCGATATAGTCAAATTCTAAATGGCCGTGAGTTAAGAAAGTCAACAATGGCAATGAATACACGTTACGTCAAAGATATTGTAGGGCTCGTCAAGATCGATTTCCAGACCAGCATCTTCATCTTCGGCATTTTCATCTTCGTTAACGGTAGGGTTGACATACTTCAAATTGAGAGCCAGAAAATCGATAGCTTTGGCCCTCTTTTCCTTGATGCGGATAGCGGCCCTCTTCCTTTCCTGATCGAGTTGAAAGTCGCCCTCCTTAGCGAGCCATTCCGACATCTGCGCGGATTCATGAAGCCGTTGGTTCCTAAGCTCCTCTTCCTCCCGCAACCGTTGCTCGACTTCTCTTTCTGCACGTCGTCTATTCAATCGTTCAAGCTCCTCCTTTGCTTCCTGCCGCCGAACAATATCACGCCGCTGTGCCTCTACAACTGATATTCCCTGCTTTCGCTCTTTCTCAGTTTTCTTGTGCCATCGAAACTGCTGCCCTAAGTTGACGTCGTGAAATGGGTTGTCCGTGGCGCTATAGACACTGAGTTCAGCAACCTGACGAGCTTCCTCCTCTTCCTTGATTCGTTTCTTTTCTGCCTTTCTAGCTCTGCGTTCTTCGGATTTATCCCGCTTGCGCCTACAACGAGTCAGAAATGTAGAATAGAGAGGGATAGTGAAACTCACTTTTTATCCTTTCTGTCGGCATCTCTGCTGCGACTTCGATCCCGTTTCCGCCGAGATGATTCCCTATCTCCTCTATCTTTGCTCCGGCTTCGATAGCGGCTGCGCCGCGAATCGTCATAGTCATCCCTTGACGAATGTTTGTCTACCCGGGATGAGCGCACTTCCGAGGTATAGTCGCGGTTGCGATCATCATACCTTCTGCGAGGTGACGGTGAACGAGATCTGTTGCCCATGATAGATAGAAAGAATTGAGATACCACTGCTGAGCGCTGAGGTGGAGCTTGTCAAGGGTGGAACAAATGTTTGGGTTTGTTATTTCCAAACAGATCGATCTTCCTCTCAACTTCAACTTCAAGGCTTCAAAGTTCAAGCTTCAAGTATAGAGTGCACAAGAGCCGCTCCTTTCGCTTTTGATTGGGCTGGTCACTCTGTTATCTGGCTTGCATCTCAAGCTTTGTGCTCTCTTGACCCATGTTCTGGCATAGATTGCCAGTGTGGCCATATGGACTCTGCCGGGCTTGGGCTGTTCCGCGTCGTACACTCCGGACACAACCAGTTAACGACTACGTTACCAATGGACCTCATGATATACCGCGCAGACCTCCAGGATTTTGCTTAGCAACTCCGCGAGAAGTGCACATCCCGTCAACACTTGTTTCGATCTGATCTCATGCATATAGCCATAGCTTGTTGAATACCTGAACGAGTTCATTGTAGGACAGGAGAATGCGAAAAAAGTTCTTTCTGTAGCGTTTGTGGGCTTCTATCCAAGTATCAATAACCGACTGAATTGCTTTTGAAGGGTGTTCAATCACTATAATAGAGTCCGCGCAAATCTCCAATATATGGAACATCAGGAACATGAACATGATGTGAACAGTGAGATTGTTGCCGATTCACCGCAAACTGGTATGTTTCCTTTGACTTCCTCCGCTGAACCTTGACATTGGTGAATTCTTAGTTGACGGTGTTTCTACGGCCAATGTTCGTCCTACACGATCGCAACCTGACCCAGCTCCACTTTTCAGGCCACGTCTTCCCTTATTCGAGAAAAGCAATGTGCTTGTAATGTAAGCCTCCTGCGTGAGTCTTTGATATTAACTAACAATTCGTTGCTTGACTAGAGGTCCTACCGGTTCCGGTATGTCGAAATAGCACTTCGTCCTCGCCCTTGAAACGATCTCTCCTGTTCAAAGGCAAAACATTGCTAGCAAAGACTCTCGCTCAAATTCTGGACGTTCCCTTCTCTGTTAGTGACGCCACATCGTTTACACAAGTGAGTGCAACCTTGCATAATATGTCCCTGAATTCATACCCGTTTTAAGGCTGGATGTTCGTTGATTGCTGGTTATATTGGGCGCGCGGTACTCATGTCATTATTAACCAGATGTGGGCGAAGATGTTGAGATGGCTATAGAAAGACTTGTAAGTTCTAGCTCCGGCTATAAGATTTCACTGATGATCTGTACAATCTTCAGCTTCAAGCCGCGAACTGGGATCCCTTGCGTGCTAGGTAAGGAAAATTCAGATTTACATGATTTGTGTGTTAACCTTGTTCTGCCAGCATGGGTATCGTGTATATCGATGAAATCGACAAGACAGCCAAAAAATCTGCGGGAGGGGTCGAAGGTTCCCGTGATGTTAGTGGTGAAGGCGTACAGCAAGCACTTTTGAGGATGATGGAAGGGTCTGTTGTGACTGTGCAAGCTAAAGGTGCTACTGCTGCTGAGCTTCCTACATCTGTGGGAGGTTTCGCCTTTCCGCGGAAAGGTCAACAACGTACTCCACCTTGTGAGTAATTCTTCTTCTGCTCGTCTCATGAGCTAATATAGAAATCATCCCAGCGAAATACCACATAGACACTTCGAATGTTCTCTTCATCTTAAGTGGCGCCTTTGTAGGCCTTGAGGCCATCATCAAGCAGCGTGTGTCCAAAGGCGTAAGTGTCGTATCACCTCGATAGAGTTGGTCACCTTGAGTAGCAACATCTAGTCTATCGGCTTTACAGCCACATTGCCGACCCCTGAAGTAGGCACATCTCTCCCGTTCTTCACACCAAATCGGAAGACAGCTAAGAATGTTCTAGACCTTGTGGAGATACCTGGTCTGTTTCTCTTCTATTGGTAGAATCCTCAGAAATTCATTTGACATCGCTAGATCTTGTTAAATATGGGTATATACTAGTGGTCAGTGTATCTGGTTATGGATGCTTATACTATTCCAGATTCATTCCCGAATTCATATCTCGCTTGCCCTCAATAACGACTCTTGTGCCATTGACAATACCTGACCTACGACGGATTCTCACGGAGGTGAAAGGCTCTTTGATATCACAGTACCAAGCCCTCTTTGGGTATTCCGGGGTTGAGATCAGATTCACGGGTGCGGCGCTGGATGAGATATGTCGACAAGCGGCAGAAAGAGGTGGTGGTGCTCGAGGGCTGAGGGGTATCATGGTCCGTCCAAGTATATTTCCTAACGTCAAAAGCTGACGGTCTTATTCGATCCAGGAGGCTTTATTGTTAGAGCCAATGTATGAAGTCCCGTGAGTCCCCTGCTCATTAAATGACCATTTGACCAACGATGTTAGTGGCTCGGATATCCGCCATGTTCTCATCACAGCTGCTGTCGTTCGAGGGGAGGAGTCTCCAGGATATTGGGGCAAGGATGCAGGTGTTGCTTTTTGGGAAGCGTGGGCTAAGGAGGAAGGCAAGACTCTTCGGACGGCTACTTGACTCTTTTGAAACTTGAATTGCTTATGTATCATGTAAATGTAGATGCCATGGATGTATTTGTGTACACTATCCCTCATCTAAATGGTCAATTTTGAATGACGCAGATAGGTGTATTTGATCCAGTAGAGTTCTTAAGGAAATGCTGCAGCGTAAACTATCAGTGACGCGACGGCAGTATATGCAAAAGCCGAAGAAAAGAAACACAGGCAAGGTTCGGATGCCATATTTAATCGTTCTTTTCGGGATCCGCAACAGGCTCTGACTCCTTCAAAGGTGCATCATCCTTCTCCTCCTTTGCCTCCGCCTCCTCCACCACCTCTGTGGTGGCCGGGGCAGCCGGAACAGCGCCACCCGACAAGTTAGCGTTGTTAGCATGTGCATCTTCGAACGCGGCCTTGAATTGATTCGCATCTTTATGCAAACTGAGATAAATCCAAATCCAAAGAAAACAAGTTAACTCACTCTCAACATTGGCAAGACGGATGGCGAGGGTCTCTGAGGTGGGTGGTGTCTCCGAATAGTCAGCTGCCACCTTCCAGACCCAACTCCTCTCCGATCCGATGTTGGGCTGTAGTTTCATGTCTGAAGTAACTGGAAAGCAAGTTAGAGCGTGTAGCTGAATTTTAAACGACACGGACTTGAAAGCAACTACTTACTGACGTGATTTGCGCAGACCTTGAGGGTCTTATCGCGTCTCATGACAAGACGGACCTTCTTTGTTTCTTTATGGGAAAGGAGGCGAACATCGCCAGTTCCACGCTCCTTCCATTCATTGGATTCAGAGTCAAATCGGAAAAGTTTAGCGCGCCTGTATTCGTCGATAGAAATCGCAATGGGATCGAGGAGTCAGTAGGACTGATTAGGGAAGAAATCACGTTGAATTGAGATCGACGCACATCTTGAACAGAACCTCCTCATCTTCTTCCATAGTTTTCGTTTCGACCTGTTCCGTGAGCTTGATGACTGGCTCAAAGTGAACATCAGGCTCCTCCTCCTGTAGAATGGATCAGTCCTCAACTCAAGACAAAAGGAAGATCTCAAGGCCGATCATGAAATCTGGAATAAGGACAGCGATAACATACCCTGGGAGCGAGAGCATCAGTGTTTTCAGACATGATTCTGCGAGGATGTGGTGGGATAACAGCAGACGACGGAAAAGAAAGAACTCGAAAACCGAGAGTCAAGGACCCCAAAACTATGTAATCGGGGTCTCCCATACTAGGCCGTGACCTCAAACTTGCCGACACCTCACCAGGATCCTAATGCACAAAATGCCATATACCCATCGTTTCTTTACTACTTGCTTTGCTTTTCTTCTCTTTATTCCTGCTCTAGTATCTGCACATCTAATAGAGATTACTTCTGGTCACAAGGAATGTTTTTTCGAGGATCTGCACAAGCAAGACAAGGTTTGACTGCTTGTCTACTTTAACCGTTACAGATTGGCTGATTTTCGCGGTGTAGATGACTGTTACGTACCAAGTTGGAGGAGGAGGTCATTTAGATATTGATTTCTGGGTTCGTGCGCGTGTCATGGCATCCCACATTTCACAATTCGATTCTCATGGTCAATTCAGTTGACGGACCCAGATGACCGCGTTCTTGGAAAGCAAGTCCGGCAATCGACAGGCTCTCTCTCCATTACTGCTGAGAAGGATGGTAGACATGAGCTCTGTTTCTCAAACCAGATGAGCACTATCACGGACAAGATTGTCAGGTAAGAAGAGTGATATCCTCGGTATATGAGGTTTACACAGTATTTTCAGCTTCAACGTACACGGTGTGATATACGTTCAAGGCGACGGTCAGTTCACCCATAGAATGTATCTGAGAAACACTTCTGAGAATTATTACAGATATTGTTGCCCCCGTCGAGCGGGAAATTCGATCACTAGCAAATGGGTTGTTAACCGTAAAAGACGAGCAGGAATATATTGTGGTCAGAGAGCGGACTCATCGCAACACTGCAGAGTCTACCAACTCTCGAGTAAAATGGTGGTCGATATTACAGGCCGTTGTTCTGTTCTCAGTGGTTGGCTGGCAGATTTACTATCTGAAAGTGCGTATTCCTCGGTTCAGCTTTTGCCCCTCGTCTAATCTTCACCCCAGTCTTTCTTTGAAGTGAAACGTGTAATATAGCTCGTATGGGTTTAATCCAAGAGGATTCTATTTTGCAATTGCCTAGAGTGACAATGATATATTAAGGAGCCTGGCGATCATAATGGGCAAGAACGGGTATAAATGTAAACACGGGATAAGGAATGTGGCATAGGATGTCATGAAAATTGCGAGGGAATACAACAATAACGATAAGGGCTGACAGTTTACAATAACAGATACATAATGCGGGCACCGCCCATGCATTAATTAAACGAAAGCGCACCGTACAATGGTCTGAGGCTGGCTCATCGCCAGTTCGCTTTCTTGGTCCTGGTGAAACTCGTATCCCCACCAGCATCGAATGAAATGTTCGCCATGGACGAATTTGCCCCTAGAGGCGGTGACCTAAATTTCATGGCCCCCATACTCATTGACTTTGTCAGTGACACTCGCTTCGTCCGCTTCGCTGGGCTGACCACTATGATTCGTCGGGCCCCCCCACTGCCTTCACCGTCGTGAGGCGAAAGCTGAGGGATCAGACTTGACCGCCTTCGACCTTTCTCCACGCGCAAGGGTCCGATGTTAGACCTGCGACGTCCCATGACTGTGCTGCCGCCTGGACCAGAGCTCAGACCACCTTTCTTCGGTGTAGATGGACCACGCCGACTAGGGCTCCCGCTGGTGCCACGTCCTTTAGGAACATGCAAGTTATTGAGGGATCGATTGCCGTTGGGCCCAGATAGCTGATTGAGGCTCATCTCAGAAAGAGGATTGTGGCTGCGCCGCTCTGGACTGGCGGTTTCGTCTCCTTCCACAAGACTTGCTAGTGCGGAGCCACGCAATCGTGATGATTTGAGAAAACTGGGGTCCAAACGGGTGGCTCGTGGCCTTCGAGCACGAAGAGAGAGGGAAGTCGAGGAACTCAAAGAATTATCAAATCGGGAATCATCGAGTCGGGTCGGTGCTGAAAATGAGGCGCTCATGCTGAGGTGGATGCTGTCGTCCGTTTTTTCTGTCTCGTCTTCCCAATCACTTTCTGAGCCGCCGAGTGAAGTACATCTGGGCGGAAGTGTGGATGAAGACAAAGACAAAGTTGTAGTGTCCGCACTGGTTGAAGGGGTTGCTGGAATGATTGTCACGGCGACCGGAGGAAACTTTGGTCCGCCATCGTCAAGATCGCCCTGTCCAGCCTCGTCTCGCCATTGAACATTCTTCGAGCCTTTTTTGTCCGAGACCCTTCTGTACGGTTGTGAAAGGCTCGAACGTAGCGATTTACGAGGGGAGCGTCCAGGTCGACGAGATTCGGAAGACACTGACAAGCTATTGGACCCATACACCGTAGAAGATCGCCTGGCCGGCTTCGCAGTCATTTGCTGTAGAATGGCAGGTCCAGAGCTGATCCTTCTGGTGAACGTGGTGGTGTATCCGTCGAAGGAATCTAAAGTCGAGGGAGCGTTTCGCGCTGTAGTTGCATAGCTCTCTGTGGAAGCGCCAACCATGTTTTGAAAAGTGGCGTTGTTGCTGCTCTTGACAGAATCAAGTGCCCTCGCCACCTTTGTGACCGAGTCCAGGCTATCTGCGCCATTCAGCGTGTCTGCCGCTTCACCAACCATGACAGTGCATCTCCCAAGCATCCCAACAAGGCTTACTATAACCTCGGCCATGCTCCCAATCGCGGTTTCCATGACGTCACGCCCGCCTTCAGCCTTTGCCCTCTCCATCTCTGCCTTCCTGCAAGCGGCTTCAAGCTTTAGAATATCAATGCTCGGCTGGTCCAACTTTTCAGATCTCCGTTCTGACATGACACGCAATGTGGCTTCGAACATGGCACTAGAATTGGACGCACGCTGAACTCGTGTCGCCAGCAGCGAATTGGATTTTACGACCTCTTCTTCCGGCAGCGCCAGAGCACGCAAGAGAGCACGTTCCGCCTCAAGATCAACCGACAGTGCTCCCGATAATTCCTTCTTCTCAAGTTCGGCTAGCCTTGCGTGTATCGGTTCTAATTTGGCTTTTGCGACGGTGAGGGTTCCCGCACAAACTGCACCATCCACGATTGAATCCCTTGTTTGTTCCACCTTGGACTTCATATCGCCCTTTGCCCTTTCCACTTCCTGGTTGGCTTCTGCCCTCTTCCGACGAACAATTTCGTTCTCTTGGTCCCTCTTACCAGCCAACTTAGCCTTAAGCTCCGCAACCTCCTGGTTGAGCCGATTAATTGCTTCGACGTAACGTCCGACGTGCCGGTCAACGTTGACGACATTTCTAGTGACCACCTTCGTTTTGATTTTGGTTGCGCGCTCGGCATAGACCAAGGTGTTGTGCGTATCATCGAAGTGGTTGGATGTGGGTGCGACACAAACGATCATCACCGTCTTGCAGTTACCGCCAAGTGAGAATTTCAGCAAGCGAGTAAGTTTGCTGTTCCGATATGGTACATGGCGAACAGAACCGCCGCTTTCGCAGAGAGCATTGATACAGTTTCCGAGGGCAAGAAGGGACTTGTTGATGTTGGCTCCTTCCACCATGCGTTGGCCCATATTGGTGGTGGCAGCGGCTCGCTCGCTGCCAGCGAGATCGATGATGGAAAGCGTGGCCGCCGTGCGTTGTTCAGTGAGCGCTGCTGTTCGTGGTGATTGCGCGACATGGACTTGTAATACCGCATGGGATCGTGAACTGGTCTCATTGGCATGTGTTGGACTCTGCGTCCTCCTTGTATTGCCAAGTAAGACGATTTCCTTGACTTCTTCAGCCGTTTTTGGCTTCAGTTCGACAAGTCCCACTACTTTGACAGTCTTGTCTTCACGTATTGAAAGCCCTCCGCGTGGTGCGTTGGTGTTTGGCTCAGCAAGCAAGTCGCGGATCTCCTCGTTGTAGATCTCCAGGAAAGATACCATGACCTCAACATCCCAATCGTCCTTTCGATCCTCGATGCGCTGGAAAAGATCCGCCATCGTCAAATATATGACACCTGGATCGGATTCTGTGCCGCTGATAGTATGCGTCTTACCACAGCCTGTAGCCTAGCACCACTCGGTTTAATAGCAGATCACAATAGCACTGGGGAGAACTCACCCCATAGGCAAAGACTGTAGCATTGTAACCATCGAGAAGACCCTTCAATAGGGGTTGAGAAGTAGTTTCATATACTTCGTGTTGTCGCGCCTCGTGACCGAACACCCGGTCAAACATGAATCTCTTGTCTTTGTAACGTTTTGTGCCTGGAGGCATGAAGCCGCGTTCTACAAATGCTCTGGCTTGATCCTTCTCATCGGGGTCGAAAGTCAATATTCTGTCGTCTACGATCTGAACTACGTCTCGGAGTGGTGCGGTGTGATGAACGGGGACTTTTCCAGGAGTTGAAAGTGCACCATCGCCGCGTATTGTAGTATCGTAGCATGGATCTGGAAGGCGGGCAGCCTCCCAAGTCGTGGGCGGACGGACGCGCACTATGAAAGCAAATTGTCAGAAAGGATCACCGACAAGACGATAAAATACAGACCTACGACAGTGATGGAGCCTGCGGCAACCATTTCCAGCGGTATCTAGTCACTTCGTAGTCTCTGCTTGTTAAGAATGATGGTGCCGGAAAGAATAGTCGCGGGAAGTCGTTGTAGGGGAGTCGTTTGACAAATTGAACCACAACGCGTTCAGTCACGTGGTCGTATCACTCCGTAATCTTATCTGATGAACATTTGAGAAAAATCTCTTCTGTACGTGCTCGGTATAAGTATAATCGATTTCTTCACATCCAGTCAACGCATCATTTTCCACCTATTCTAGGTAAGTGCTTAAACTTGACCGATGTTCTATATGCTGATCGTGCGACAGGACATTCAAATTCTTTGTTTGTCATGGCCTCTACTATCTCTATCAATTCGCCTGCCGATTTCCATGTCCATTTGAGACAGGGATCTTTGTCTTCCCTTGTAACTCCACATGTTAAGAAAGGAGGATTTGACCTTGCATACGTTATGGTGTGCTTTGATCCAGATTTCAACAATCTCCGATGGTCTAACAGTGAGAATAGCCAAATCTCAAGCCTCCAATCACGACAACCGCTCAAGCTCTCAAGTATAAACATGACCTAGAAAGCATAGATCCCAGTGTCGAATACTTAGTGACACTCTATCTCTCTCCAGAACTAACTCCAGAAGAGATCAGAAAAGCGAAGAAGGCTGGCGTTGTTGGTATGTTTTTCCGTAGACACTGCCTGTTTGTGAGAAAAACTTGTGATAGGTGTTAAATCGTATCCCAGAGGTGTTACGACAAACTCTGATGGAGGAATCGAGTCATATGAAACATATTATCCTATATTCGAGACCATGCAAGAAGTTGACATGGTACTGAATCTGCACGGGGAAATACCCTCAGACACATCTGAAGTTCGTAGCAATCTCCTTCAAAGGATTCCAAGCTCATTTTTCATCCATCAGAATACGCATGTTCTAAACGCAGAGCCTAAATTCCTACCTCACCTCTTCAAATTGCATGCGGCATTTCCCCGCCTTCGCATTGTTCTTGAACACGCCACAACCCGTGCTGCTGTTGAGGCTGTCAAATCATGTGGACCAACTGTGGCGTGCACGATTACTGCGCATCATCTTGCACTCACCGTGGATGATTGGGCTGGCCAATCCTGGAACTATTGTAAACCTGTTGCCAAATATCCAGATGACCGCTTGGCATTGCGTGAGGTCATTCAAGAAGGTAAGGACCACACAAAATCAAATTTCAGGTGCCTTACCACTAAATCAGGTCATCCCCGATTTTTCCTTGGATCTGACTCGGCGCCTCATCCGCCACACTCGAAATCCACGAGCACTATATCACACGGTTGTGCCGCCGGTATTTATACGTCTCCTATTCTGCTTCCTCTTGTCGCGGACCTTCTGGAGTCTTTCAACGCTTTGGACCGACTTGAAGACTTCGTAAGCAATTTTGGACGGGCATTTTATAAGCAAACAGTATCGCCAGAATGTCAATCCAAAGTCACACTCAGGCGTCCAAGCTCTGGAGGGTTCCTCGTTGATAACAAGTATGAACTCGCTGAAGAAAGTGTAGTTCCTTTTTGGGCAGGGAAACAGCTCCGATGGGAGGTATCAAGGAATGAATAATCTATATGATTGTAAAGGCTTTAATTTGTATAAGGATGATAGCAATGTACTCGGGCCGTATGGACTATTGCCAAGCTATCCTCAGCCGGCATTGGGACTCGGATTTTGGGTAATGTCCAGTGGGGTGCCTCATTCGGCAGTCTCCGAAATTGTTGAGCACTGTCAGTGACACTAACGTTCTGAATCTCTGGGACACCCCTCTTCCTCTCGCCCTTGACGGACGCTGCAGCTATTTTACACTGCTTATCGGGAAAACACACATTGGACAAATCCTACTCTAACAACTTCTATAAGTTCTATCGTCTAAAGGCATGGCTCACTTGCGGTGCCCAACGTTCAACACTCTTAATTGCTACATACCTAACCTGAACCGCTTGACGCTGGCGTCGCACAACAAATCCAGTCGTTCTCCTACCTTGTCCCCTTTACGCTCTTACTATGACTCTCCGCGCCTGGCTTCGCGATCTCACATTGCTGGAGACGATGACTTTCAATCAAACGCTCAATTGTCCTTCTCTCGTTCCGGTTTCCAGTTTCCTGGTTTAGGAATAGTATACCCTCAAGCTTCCGAAATATCCATAAAGGCGGACTCTCAGAAACACAAGATTGTATCAGCAGAAGCAATCTCAGCTTCCCGCCTTGCAGGACAAGCCATCAAGGCCGAGCTAGGCGAGCCGACATTGGGCCTACAAGGTGAACTAAGTTGCTTCTACGAACCTCAGGTCGCACAATCCTGGTCTTATTCCTCCCTGGTCTCGAGCAATGAATCAACAGCCATCAATAGCCAAGTTACAGAAATCCAGAACATTGACTTCGACAACGATGTGGCGCCTATCACTTTCAGCTCTCTCGCTACAACCTCCGGAATGTCTATCACTAGTTTGGCTGATCATTTGTCTGCCACGGCTGACATTGCGCTACAGTACTTGTCAAGCAGCTCAAGCGGTATTACAGATCCTCATACAGTGGGATCTGAGGGTTCTTTGCTGGAGGGATTTTGCGATGAGCGATCCACTACTTGGCCATCTATCTCGTCACTGCACGAATCCCATGCTCAGTCCGGTCCACTCAGACCCTGTTCTGCTTTGTGGTTGAGGCCATCTCACGGTGTCGATCCATTAGAAATCACGGCCGATCAACTTTCGGAATCTGAGGTGCCTCGATATCCTATAGTCCCAAACCAATTCCCGTGTCTGGACACACCCTTCCATTTTCTCGGACCGCATTCGAACAATAACCTGACTCGAGCCGAAGTCACTCCTGAAACACTGATGGAGAGTCCGGAGGGTCCTACCCGTTGCGAAGCTTTCCTACCCCCGCCGAAGCTGGACGATGAGGATAGCGATTACAGGCTGTCTGACTCTGAATCCACGAACTGGAGTACTTCATCGTTTCCCAGCCCTTGCCAGAAAACTCGGAGCCGAAAGCAACTGTCCCAGGTCTCTAACCATTTTCAAGCGGCCACAACAGAAAAGCCTGCGTTTTCGAAGCCAACGAAGCGGAAACAGAGGATCGAAGTCATCACCGCGGCACTGGCTCCCGTAGAAGCACAAGAGACCTTAGTTGATGTCGATCTTGGCACTCCTGTTTTCGACGCGCACAGAGGCGTCGACATTGATGAGCTCAGATCGAAAGCTGAGCGATATCGTCTTCGCAATCCAGGCCGCATATACGACAACAATTGGCTGGCGTCTTTTGCAGGGAAACTGTCTGATCGGGGGGAGCTAATCAATGATTACCGATGTTACGTTGCAGGATGCACCCAGGTCAACAAGAGACGAGACCATATTTTGATCCATATTGGCTCTCACCTTGACCAACGACCTTTCGCTTGTTCTTATTGGTGCGTTACTTTGGCTCTGAATGCTCAAATAGGTACTAACAGAAACCAGCCCTTCTCGGTTCTTGCGAAAGAACGAATGCAAGCGTCACGAAGTTAGCCATAGCGGCGTGAGGCCATTCGTCTGCACTATCTGCCCAAACACCGCTTTTGTACGCCAGGATCTTCTCAAGCGCCATACAGCACGCTTTCACGGAATAAAAGCGGCGCGGAAGCGCAGGGGAGACACGATAAAAAAGGAAGAAAAAGAGAACGAACCCAACCGTCCGTTAAAACGAGTGAAGAAGGAACCCAACGAGTAGTGTACAAAAACTATCTTATCAGCCACGAATCTCATTCTATCCACTCTTGAGTCTCGAAACCCCAGTACTTGTCCATAATGGAATTCCTGTTGATGAGTAATATCAGACAGTCGTGTAATGAATAAATCGTTTGTTCCTAGCAATGATAACGATGTAGATATGAGAGCAAAGGACGTCTAGCTTGGAAATTATGAGATGTCTAGGGATCATCTATGAATATACAGTACTAGTCAGTAATACAGGTAGTCGTTTGTGGATCCATCAGGGCCGCCATATTGAAGTCCTAGCTGGTGTATGAGTTTGTGTCATCGCGCCTCGTGGGCTTATGGTCGTGGAAGGTTTGGAGGGAGTTGCGGGTCGTAGAATATTATCCACTTCAGCACGCCTAATGAATTGAAGGGGTGTCAACGGAGACCCTTTTGTTGAAGGTGAATTCGAAGCAGAATGGAGAGAACGCGGGCTCTTTCTGTTCGGCGTCGAAATAGAGAAGGAAGGGACAAAGGGGACTGTTGGTTCTGGGGTACGCGGGAGCATCGGAGGTGTAACAACTCCGGCAGATGCCTCCAATAAGGTACTGGAGTTGATCCACTTCTCCTCAGATGATCCAAATCGCGGTGGAGATTCAGATAAAAGTCGAAAGCTGTCAGCGAAGTGATCCCTAATGAATCTACAATGCCGGTCAATTTTGAAAGTACCTTAACTAAGGAGAGACGTACTTTGAAAGTTCGCTCCATCCGCCCCCTACCCGAACCATCGCCGTTTGGGAACGCAATATTCGACAGAAACAAAGTTTAGGATCTTGATTTCCAATCCAATACTTGCCGCTCTGGTCTTTCCATGTTTCAGCAACTCCTTCCACCTTGATACCGACAGGGAGCCTATTAACAACATCTCCTACAGCTACATCAAGCTTGTTCTTGGGATCGGCAACATAGGTTTTCCTCGGCATCACAGATCGGCCCTTAGGTGTCGCGTTCCTCACAGAAGGAACAATCGAAGACAGCGAGTTTCTAGGAGCTCGTGCCCAACTCGAGCCCGACATTGAGGTCGACGGCCGGGTATGAGAGAGGTTGGGACGAGAACGGGGTGATGCATCCAATCCGGTAGGTGATGCAACGCGTGAATGTTCTGCAGTCTGGGCTCTCGAATGAATGGGCGTGGTCAGAGTGGCGTGCGAATTGGATAGGCTCGAAGTTCGCTGTCGCGATGCAAATGTTGAACTGTAGACCGACGCTCTGAATGGACCAGAAACAACCCTATTGGAGGACAGACTGGATGACTGGCTTACCGGCCGACTTTGTGACTCTGCAGTACCCCCTGAGATGGCACGCCGGGGAGTGGGACGACGAGGAAGGAGCAATCTTTGAGGAGACCCTGATAATACGGTGAGATTAGAGTATGTGCTGGTCTTTTTACGAGCATGCGTGCGAGTGTTTGACGCGCTGCTATTTCGCCCTGAACTAGGTCGAGAGCTAATGGCACTGGTTGGACGAGATTTCCGACTACTGATAAGATCATGCACCATGTCCTCTAGCTCACTCCAAGTCTGAAGAATGCGCGTTTTCTCAGAGATCGCCCTCAGATCAGTAGAAACGCCGGCAAAATTGGTAGTCATGGTCTCGATTGCACCATAGGTGAAGGAAAGGCGGACAGATAACTGTTCTTCAGGCCTTGCCTCGAGAGGAGCTGTATGGGAGGACAGGACAGTTTTGGGCGAGCCAGGGTAGCTATCTATATGTTCAAGCAGATCACTTAGCGCAGCATCGCACTTTTGTACATCTTCTGCTAGATGTGCGAGTTGCTCCACCCTGTTCATCAGCTCAGCCGAGCCTTCAATCTCAGTCCTGAGAGAGCGAAGCTCGACATCGACGGAAGGGTCGCTTGCTGAACGCGGGAAAAGAGACACCCCAGAGGAAATACTGGAGAATTCTCGCGCCATTTTCTTCGACTGACTCGTATCAGGAAGATGGGAAGATGGCTTCCTAGGTCGGGCGATCTCGTTTATGTTCATGGACCGGAGCCGTCTCCGGAATGCAAGAATCTGAGCCTGGAGATCGCGCATTTCTTTTGTTTTGGAACTCTCTTCAGAGGTAATGTGCAGACCAAACACATCTGACCAACAGGTCACCACGACGAAATGCTGATAATGGCATTCTGAATACTTACCTTCCTCAACTAGAGACCGCGTTTTTGGCTGGCATGAGGTGGACGGTAATGCCGAACCTTTGGTCAAACGGTTGCTTTCCAGGCTGCGATGAGGTTCTGGAGTCTGATTCCGTTGCTTCTCTTTAGTTTGGTGCTGCTCTGGATTGATTTGATGACTGGCCGGTGTTTTTTGGACTAAACGTCGACCTTCGATCTCGATGTCTTGCGTCTGACCTTGATCCATGCGCAGTTCGAATGCCTGAGCCGAAAGTTTGCCAGCCATGCCTTCCTGCGTCATTTGAGAAAGACGAGCGATATTGTCGTCCGAGAAGTCCTGGTCTATTGGGATGGGATCTTCCTCCGAGTCATTTTGCAGCTCATCGTTCGCCGTAGGCTGTTCTGCTTGAAGATAGTTCATTTTTGCTTCTTGAGTCATGTTCCATGCTAAGGAATCCGAACCGACAATCACTTCAGATGTCACTCGATCCTCCTCTGCCTGAGTCTCCAGTCGATGTATTTCCTTATCCCCGGCCCTGCCATAATGCTCTCGTTGCACCTGCTCATGAGTTCGCTCCTCTTCAGACGAAATCGTTTCGATCCCTTCTGCGGCTTTCCGTTCATCCTCGGTCTCAATGCGCACTTCCCCATTCTCGAAACGCCTTGACTGTTCAGCCACACAGCACTCACCGCTCTCGTATTCCACCACCTCCATCCATCCTTCTCCCTGAGAACTCTGTGCTTCCTCTACCATGCTATCTTTCCCGATTTCATCTCGCGTTTCCTTATCAAGCCGTTCAATCTGTGACTGCCAACTGTCTTTTGTAACCGGATTCCCTGTTTTTGCCCTCGTGTGTTGATCGTTCTCGCTCTGAAGGCACCCTTCCTCCATGCGTTGCTCATCTCCCAAAACTGGATTTTCCCCATTCCCGGCTCGGAGGCGGACCTGTTCCATTTGAGCTCTTCCAGCTGCAAGCCTTTCATCTTCGGCTTGTTTCCGGAGACCCTGTACATTCTCCAGCCTTTTTTGTTCGGCACGAAGACGTTCTGCTTCTTCAATTTCAGCATGATTCCTCTCTGCTTGTTGATGCTGTTCCTCAGCAATCCTAAGACGTTCGATCCTCTCAATCTCACTGGTATACTTCTGTTTGATTTCATCCAAAAATACCCATGCATCCCTCTCCCATGTCTTGTGAAGAGCCGCAACATGATCAAGTAATTCAAACCGTGAGGCGGCCTCACGTCCAGAGATCTCTTTCACCTGGGATACTGAGTCCATTTTCTGTAACAGGTCGCGTATTTGAGAGCAAGAATGTTCAATGTGGAAGTTGTCGTGCTGCAGGACTTGTTCGACATCCTGGGACAAAGTATTCAGTGGTAAGGTAATGTCATCGGACCTCGATATTATCTCTGACAGAGAGGACTTCGCCTTTACGAGATCCTCAATGAGTCGGTCGATCTGAGTTGCAGTTGGTATTAGGATATTGTCAATTTCCTTGGCGATGTAAGAAAAATGTAATCGGGCCTGATGTTGATTCAATTCTTCTGCATGTTTGGAGAGAATCATGGCAAATGAGTTGGAATCGGCGCGGACTGCGCTGTCGAGCGCAGGAAGGTCAAACGTCATGTCTAAGGACGTTGACTGGTTATTTTCAAACGGAGAACCATCAGAGTTAAGACGTGTGGGAGTAGAGCCAGGGTCCTGGCTGACGAACGGAATACGATCGGATAGTTCGTTGACGTAGCGTGTAACTTCAGCTTGAGTCACATTGAAATTAGTCTGCAAATCAGCATCTGCCTGAGGAATGCTACCGTTCACCCGTTGATCGCCAAGAACCTCCCGAACACGAGCTTCAAATCGGTTCTTTAAAACTTCGATAGCTCGTTGGATGTCGCTGAACTCCTCATAAACAGCTTTCATCATTGCAGTCTGGCGCTGAATAGAGCCCAGCAAAGCTCCCTGTTTCTTGATCTTGTCCAGAGATCCTCTGAGCTCTGAAGACTGTTGCATTAGGCACATCTTCAGTGGATCATCCAATATTTTGACAAGCAAGCGAAGCGGCCCGTCTACTTCCCGATCAATATGATAATCGATCCAGAGCAGTTCCTGAACGAATTCCGTATAGGAGGTTCCAGTCGGAGGGGGTGATAATGGTTCAGTATCCACTGAATGAACTTGGGAGGGTAAGGCAGTAACTCTTCGCCATCTTTGTGTCTCTATTGAGACTGAGATTCTGCGTTCAACATCGTCCAAGGAGTTCATTGTTGTCTTCAGGACGGTATTCAGCCTTCGTGCCTCTGTTAAGCGACCACAACGCGCTGTCATATCTTCAGATGCTGCTTGGACTCGACTCGATATGAGTTCTAGCTCCCTAAATTGGACCCGAGCGGTTTCGAGGAATTCTCGATCGATTCCGGGGTGGTTTATGCTAAGCATAGCTGGTACAGAATGTCGCAGAATTTCTTCCGATTTTTCTGCATTTTGAGCCAATTGCTCCAAGATTGATGGGAAAAGAGCTAGAAATGCAGAGTGTTGATTGGGCTCCAGACAAGTTGTGGACGTGAGGTCAGGGGGGGAACCGTCGCCTCCAGCAGTTAAAATACCTCCTTGTAATTGAACGAGGATTCCCGACAAGGTGTCAAATGACTCTTTGGCAGTGGATGTCAAATCCTCGATACGTTTGACTGCCTCGAAAGCAATGCGATATGCTTTGGCTGCGTCGTCAGCTTTGCGAGCGATTGTGGAAGTTGACACAATTTCTGAGGAAAGGAACTGTGCAAGCATTTGATTAGAATTTCTTTGGTCGATGAAAAGAGGGTGTTCTGGAGAAGGAAAGGTGCTGGTAGACGATGCAGGATTGCCTCTCGAGGCGAGGCGCCTGATCAAGGCATCCGCGCGAGAAACAAAGGAAGCACTCTGACGAGCGGTTGGATGATGAAGTTTCGCTGTCTCTATCTCCTCGAATAGGTTTTGAGCTGTTGTTTTGTCCATCATAGTTTCAACATAGATTTCATCGGCCCTGCAAGATCGAAGTCAATGTTTTGTCATACCGGCACATAGAACGAATGGGATGTACTTTCTCCATTGTACTACCATGCTTAGAACAAACTTCCCAAAATTCTCCATTTCAGTAATGCCCTGCTCTTCGAGCTTATCCTGCTCATCAAGAAGTTCATCCGGGACAGGTTTTCGGCTTTGGTCTATTAGCTTGTCAAGAATTTTGCCGGCAGCCGTGATCTTTCCATGTCGAAGACTCGTCACTCGCCCAGCGAACTGTGCAGCATCATGAGACAGCGATTCTGCCAACTTAAAACGCGCACCGCGCGAGAGGCCAAACGAGGAGGAGGAGGAATCTGAGCTAGCAGACGCCAACGAAGCGATCGAACCGCGACGCTTGAGGTCAGGGGTTTCGTCACTCCTCATGCTGACGCTGTCATACACTGATGGCGTCCATCGCACGCGAGTGTCCAAGAAAGTTTGTAAATCTTCGAGAATTGTCCGGCGATCGACCCACGCCGCGATCCGGGTCTCCTCCCAGGATAACCTAGTCGCCAGGAGCTCCAAATTCTCAGATCGGTCCCTTAAAAGATGGAGGAGTTTGTCAAGTTCATAGATGGTCGTTAATGCGAGCTCGATAAGGTCAGTATCTGCCGGAGACAAGTTTCTGTGGGCCGCAGCTAGGAGACATGATCTAAGCTTTCGAGATGATGCTCTTCAGAGTGAAGTTACCTTTTGTAAGTTGTCTAAGCTTCGTTAACTCCCCTCTATCAAATATCTCAGTCTCCTTTTCAATGGCATCGTGCTCGGCAATCCATTGTTTCAATTCATCAGGTGTTGGAACCCCCGGCACATGTTCTGCCGAGGTACGAACGGCATCCAACCCAGCGAAAACTTCAACGGGCGGCATTTGCTCCAGAAACTGAAAGAAAACATAAGAAGAGGAGCACAACGATTTTGAATCACGAACCTTAATTTTCTCTTCGATCCATACCTTCCTCTCGCTGAAAGTCTGGAGCTCGATTACCTCATGGGACTCGAGTGCTTGTTCTTCACCTGAAGAAGGAATTGTGGAATCAAGTGGAGCACGTTCAAGAGGATTATCAAGCGACTCCTGGCAAAGATCTACAACGGTTGCCACAGCTGTACCGGACAACTGGGCAAAATCATCCGATTGAAGGTTGGACATTGCAGGGTGCAGCAGTGTGTCGGCAGAGACAGACGGAGATTCCTGGTTCCAAGAAATAGTGCCGACGTCCAATGCTCAGCATATGGCAAGGCAAAGTGATCTCAGGCCAGGTGCATGCGGTAGTGGGCTATCAGGCAATGAGGCAATTAGTGACAGAGGGGCCAAGGTGCGTGAGAAACATATTACTTCCGTGCGACGCGGTGCAGGGCACTGCAGGCGACGCGTACATAAATCTTTCAAAATAGACTTCGTATAGATACATCTCTAGAAGAAGCCGTTCTTCGTTGCATTCTCGATACATCGTGTCTCAATATTCGTCAATTCAGAATTCGAACTAGTATGGAGGAACTTCGTCATCGATATCTACAGAATCTTGATTCTCCGACTCCAGTTTCTTTGAGCAGTCAAGACTCAAAACTGGTTCCAGTCAAGCCATCCAACTCACCTTGGGCTCGGAACGTGCCTCTCTTTGCATCTGAAGAGCCAAAACTCTCAAGCGGTCAATTCCTCTCTGATCTTTGCCACTCGAGAGCATACCCATCTCCAACTCAATCTCATGCATAAAAGCAGCGACATCAGCTAGGGAGGTCCCCAGCGAACTGACCAAAGCGCCTTGGGACCTACGTAGAGACAAGGTGTTAATCTAGAAGGCCTGCGTCCAGTCAATTCGTTACCTCGTATGCTGCGCTTCCTTCACCAAATTCTGTAACTCTGTCTTGACCTCACCTCTGAACCTTGAATCCTCTACATCTCTCTTTTCAAGAAGGATCCTCTGCTGGTCTCTCTCCCGATGCGCCTTCACAAGCGACCCTTGCAGTTTCTGTATCTCATCTTTTCTGCCAGACATTTCCCGCCATGATAGGCTCAATTCCTGCTCCAATATCCTGACGCTGGTTTGCGTTTCTGCGAGCTGACGCCTCAAACCTATGATCTGGCGCCTCGCCAATACATAAGGGAAGACAGTGAAAGGAAGAAGGAATGCAGAGATAACTGCCAGGTGCGTCAGACTGCGCGCAGGGCGCCTAGCTTGGTTAGTGGGAATGGTTACTGCGATATCGGTCATATTAATATCATCACTGCCACCATGCAGCATTTGTGGTGATAAGTCTGAAGTGCTGGTGACAATGGAGGGAAAGTCCATGACTATATGAGAGTGCAGTACAGTAAGACGTAGAATGACTTTAGAATCCGTTGGTAATGAGAAATCCAGCTTCTAAAATCAAACCGCAAACCGCAAGATCTGCCACCATTTGCGTTTCTTCTCGGGAGCAGTAGGTAGAGACTGTCCACGTTGATGCGTCTTGAGAGCCGACTTCGTAAGTTTCGTCGGATTGTGATCCTTCGATTTCGCAGGTTCAGCCTTCGTCGCCTGCTTTAATTTCGCAACTGATTTCGACCGTGACAGTTTAGCGGTTTTTGTTTGCTTCCCTTTATCAGAGGGAGGTAATCTATTGTTACGTGAGTAAATGAAAAACAGGAACCCATCAAATAACTCACTCATCGACGTGGATACGATAGTCTTTATCTGGTCGAAGTCCAGCTTTCACGTTCTTGATAGCCGGAAGATACGTCTGCCGTATGTCCTTAGGAACTTGAAGCTTCCGCCGCCACATTGCCACACTGTTGCCTGTTCTGGAAAGTAGATAAACGAAGACAATCGTTTGCTGGGCTGGATCAGTGGCAAGGATAGAGTGTTGGAGTATACGATCTGTTGATGCCTGGACCTGATCGTACCCTAGCCAGTCAAAGGCAGGCTTATCGGGGTACTCCTTTAGGCGAAATGTTACATTTATGAACAGAGCTCCTCGTTCCTTCGTTTCTAGGAATTTTAACAGCTGCACAAGGCCCAATCAATGGAAAGTTGTCACATAACGAAGATTAACGTACGCCAAGGAAAGCCAGGAAACTTTCCATCTGTTGTATCCAGAACAAGACAGAAATCACCTTCTGTTCGTTCTCTGGGGAGTACGTCCAATGTATTCGGTCTCTGGCCAACCGCTCATTCCCAAAGATGGCTTTCATAGCGGGTTTGAAGGCTTGATTATCGGATTCATTGATGGTCCCTGGAGGTAGGCCGAGCTTCGACGACGTTGATAGTTTCGTTGTCTGAGGATCTTTGACATTAGTTGCGTGCATAAGCGTCCTGGACGATTTATGCTGGGCGGGATCCGTGATGACATGATAACGGCTTGCCTCTCCCAAATCCATCTCCTCAGCCTCGTTCCAGGTTTGCTCGTCGTTGCCATTTCCCCAACCATCATTCTTGTCCCAGCCATCATTTTGGCCCCAACCATTAGAACCTTTGGTATTACTCCAGCTGTTGTCGTGACCATCCCATGCATCCACCTGGCCTTTGTCCTTCTTCCTACCATCTTTGGCCCGACCGCCACCGCCATTTTGGCCCCAATCGTCCCCGCCACTTTTGCCCCAGTCGTCCCCGCCACTTTGGTTCCAATTGTCTCCGCCGCCGTTGTTCCAATCATCTCTACCACTATTGTTCCAGCCATCTCCCCCGCCGTTACCCCAGCCATCCCCGCCGCCTTTACCTCGGGCATCCCCGCCACTGTCCCATCCATTCCCCCCGCCGTTATTGCCCCAATTGTCACCATTGCCTCGAGAATTGTCGCCGCCGCCTGTCCCCCAGTCATCATTGCCACTCTGATTCCAGTCGTTACCATTGTGATCCCACCCATTATTGTCATTTTGACTCCAGCCATCGTTATCTTGATTCCGGCCACCATTATTATCCCATTCGTTCGAAGCCCCCCATTCATCCTTCGTAGTACCCCAACCGTCATTATTCCACCCATCGCTTTGATGCTTCTGCTTCTTGGAATTCTTTCCCCTTGCCTGATCATGGTGTTGTTTGTGCGTCTTCTTCTGTTGGCGCATCTCCATCTCCATCGCTAATCGATGCTGTTCCTCTGCGATCTGCTTCAATCGCCGCGCCTTTTCCAGTTGGTGATGACTAGGTTCAGGATTATGATGTGATGCGTGTGGATGGTGACTCTGGGGCTGCTGTTGCTGATAGCCCATATAGCCCTGATGCACATTGTTAAGCATGGAATTTAAAATCTGAGCATGCTCTGCCTGGGATAGGACAGGTCTGGATCCTGCGCTCAATCCATTACCAGAGCGTGGAAGGGCGTGATTTACCTTGTCGTGTTTCCTTGGATCGGACCCCCATCCATAGTTTGTATTAGCGGGTCGTCCCCAAGCATCGTAGTTTTCGTCATCGTCGTCAGTGTATTCGTCGTCGTCGTCGCTGTCATAATCGTAATCATAATCCGTTCTGTGATTTGCAGGGGGAGGAGGGCGTGCAGCCGTTTGAGGCTGTCTTCCCCAGTCGTACCAGGCCGGACGTTTTTGCGTGGCGGCAGGTGCAGGTGCAGGTGCAGGTGCAGGTGCAGGTGCAGGCGCAGGCGCAGGAGGGGCTGGTTGAGGTTTGGGATCACCCCATGGATCAACGTTCTTTGGCTGACCCCATGGAGCGAGGTTTGTGAGCGGGGGATTATGCTGGCCTTTCGTCGTGGACATGGGTTGTTTCGGCGGAGGGGGCTGATTGGGAGTCCAGTAATACGATGGTCGACTGGACGTAGGTGCAGAAGCTGCTGGTTGAGAAGCAGGAGGTTTGCGATTGGCCATAGCAGAAGCGAAGGTATATGTCTTCGGCTCCAAGTGCGGAGGATTCTGGCCCTGACCCTGAGGCGGTGCTATCTTTGTATGTTGTGGACCAGATGACTCTAACTGGTCATGCTAGAAATCTGTCAATCAAGGCCGAACTCAGCGGAACGAGTACTCACTGGCACAGGCTGAGCAGATTGTGTGGGGGCAGCTGGAGGGGGCGCCGGAGAGGAAGGCGCTGGAGGGGAAGGCGCTGGAGGGGAAGGCGCTGGAGGGGAAAGCCCAGGCGTTGAATTAGCTGGCGTTAGAACATGATTCTGTATAGGTTGTCCTAGCGATGGCTGTTCGAATTCTTGGTCAATACCATGTGCTGGCCATGCTGCGTCAGTTTGCTCCCAGCCTGAATCGCCATGATCGCTGTGTTCTTTCCAAACGTCGTTGTGACCTTCGGACTTGGAATCTGCGCCATCTTCACCCCACCCTTTATCATTGTCATTTTCCCATCCGCCATTTCCACCCATGCCCGTATTGTCCCAGCCACCGCCGTCACCGGACCCCCATCCATCGAGTTTTTCTTGCTCGTCAGGATGATCAGCGTCTTCTGCAGAAATGCATAAGTAAATATGGACTCAGAACAGTTGGATACAATTCACCGTAACTTGTCGAGCCCTTCGTGTTATTAGGAAACTGTTTGACATTTGGCGGAGGGACAGGAAGCGGAAGGGGTTCCGGGACAGGGATTGGCCGCTCTTCTGGCGGAGGAATAAGAAGAAGAGGTTGTGGGATAGGGATTGGTTGCTCTTCTGGTTCTTGCTCTGCTGGAGAAACTAGCGCTGGCGCTGGTACTGACGGCGTAGGCTCTTTCCTGACGTCCTTGTCTGCTGTTTTTTGTTTTGTCTTGGACTTTTTAGGAGCCATCGCGTTCCAATCCTTGCCTTACGTGTCGGAGGGGTACGGACTAGGCGCAGACACGAGCCATGGGCGTTTAATAGATGGGACAGAAGAGAACAACCATGGCCGGACATGATACCGGATAAGTCTACATAGATTGGGAGATCACAGGTTCGTATATAGACAGTTGTACCACACGCGTGTCGATTGTCTTCTTTACTACTTCAGCAGAATTCAAAGCCATTCTTTATCTACATATAGGCCCCTCTTTATGCTTCGGTCACGGACGGCACAATCAGACTGTCCATCATGATATGGCGATATTTACAGTCGCTTGAAACTACACATCAAACCCCGCCCAAGCGATACACATATATTTACCAGTCCAACACCGAAATGTTCCTTAGACTGGTCTCTCACCTCGTGATCTTTTTAGTGCAACAGCACCGTCCGTGACGGTAGACTCTGGAGTCTTCGTGCTGTTATCATGTTGACCTTTCGTTGGAGCTGGATCTTCATTCTGTACTCGTTGCTGGTTCGACTGGGCAGTGCCACTCTACCCGATGACGACCACACTGTTAATGAAATCTACCGGCGAGCTGGAGCCTACGAATCGTACGTTGTGTTCAGTTATCTGAATATACTCTCAATTGACATTCTGGCACGATAGAACCCGGATTCTCGATTTCCTGAAACTGAATGCTACAACGGATCTCCCGAAGAAGCCGAATGTTGGGGCAATTGTGGGCGGGAGCATTGGAGGGTTAACGGTTCTCGCTATCCTGGCGTTCGTCTTTTTGAAACGCCGGCACAGGATAACCGATGCTGAGGACAGTCCAAAGAGTTCGGCGAGCTTGAAAAAGGAGAGACCGGGTAGTTGGATACCAAACTCGAATTCCCAATTTTCTCATAATGGCAAGAGCAACGGAAACTTGGATCGTTTGCGGCATGCTCTTGGTCGACGACCTGGAATCGGCAGGAAAACACCATTAGATAACATCCTCCCCGTCTACAACGTTGCCTTGCCTCCCGGCTCGACAGAGTCTATCGACCGTCCTCCACCCACGGTACCAACCCATGTTCCGCGTTATCCAAGCATACTTGAACGCGGTTCAAAGAGACGCCCATCTCCGCCACCACCCTTAAAGGGCTATCCTGATCTTTCCCGTGTCTCTTTTTCAGATGAGGTTCAATCCATAGATAGCGATGGCCGAGAAAGGACAAATCGACGAAAGATACAGGTGCCGCCTACGGCTCTGGGAGTACCTACACCTGGCCGGACTCTTCCCGGCACCGTTGTCACGGGCGCTAAAAGCGCGGGTCTTTACGTGCCAAAGTCATCTTCACGGCGGCGGTCATTCTTCTCTAAGAAAACATTCAAGCATCCCTTCATACCTCTCCGGGGTGTTGACACAACTCTTCGATTCCCGCCTGGTTCCCCATTGTCTGCACAATATCAGCCGTCACGGCAACACCTCGAAGCACGAATGGAGGCTCGTAGTCCCCGTATAGAGGCTAGCCCACGCAGTGTTCAGCCGGGGAAGGAATGGGCATCTGTAAGGCGCGAACTTCCTCCGGTTGATGAACCCGGGTTGTCGAAACAAGCGCGGTTGGTGGGAGCGCTGCAAAGTGCGGGGCTCCAGATGCCTCAAACTCCTCGAACTCCGACTCTGAATAGTTCACGAACTGTTCTTCCTCCTCACAGTAGCAAGCATCCGTTACGCAGTGCCAAATTCCTGCCGCAGCCGCCTATGACTTCGTACATATAGTAAATAGGTCTTTTGTACGTGTAGCACTATCCTAGTCGGCTTACAACACATCACGATAAATTGACTTGTGACATAAGATAATTTTTGAGATGTATGTGATATCACCCTCAGTAACGTTAAAGCCTCTTCAGAACAGCATCTAGAACTTCGCTGGTGGTGCTTGTTCCCTGCAGGTCGGGTGTCAAGGTAGTTCCCTCCCTAATTACCTGGTCAACAGCAGTGTCAAGCCTATCGGCGCCCTTGATGTAGCCCAGATGACGGAGCATGAGAGCAGCGGAACGAATCGATGCAAGGGGATTGGCTATGCCCTTCCCAGCAATATCAGGTGCTGAGCCATGAACACTGAGTTCGCGACGATATTAGCCAACCGTAGAGTTGCAAGATATCAGGAACAACTTACGGTTCGCCCATGACAAAATTGTCGCCAGCGTTGACTGAAGGTATTAGTCCCAAAGAGCCAACGAGAGCAGCGGCAGCGTCACTGAGAGCAGGCGTTCGGGTGAATTTCTCCAAGTAGAGGTGAAGAACACTCACGACAAAATGTCTCCGTACAGGTTAGGTGCTACCATGACATCGAACACGCTGAAAATGAAAATGAGTAGCAATTCACCGGTGAGATATTCACGCGTACTTCGGCTCACGGAACAGCCTGATTCAATGGTCAATAAAGTTCAGCAGTGAAGGGTGGGCATTTTCACCTGTAAACAGCACTATCGACTAGTTGTTCATTGATGGTGACATCGTTATACTTCCCGTTGACTTCAGGAAGAGTGGGGACAGAACGGACAGTTTCTCGGAATAGACCGTCAGTGATTGAAAGGACGTTCGATTTATGAATGATGGTCAATTGCTAAGAAGGTAGAGGAGGCTGTCGTCAGATGTGTGTACAGTCGATTTTTCATCGTCCTACCTTTCGTGGCCGAGCCAGAGCAAGCTCAAAAGCCATTTGGCCTATTCTCCGTGAAGCTCGCTCGGTAATAAGCCTAGTAGCGCGTGCCTCTTTTCCAGTCTCTCCAACAGTCTGCGTCTCCTGTTTGACATACTACGGTAATGTTAGAACCGCGAAATGCGCTTCCTGACCAGTGTTACTCACGAGACATTCTGTATTTTCGCGGACGACTATGAGATCGACATCAGGTTTCTGACCAGCCTCAGGAGCAACCTGTTGTGTTTGGCAGAAGATGAAAAAGCTAATCCACTAAACACAGAAATTGGAACTCACAGAGACGACAGGCCGAACGTTCGCGTAGAGGTCCAGCTCCTTGCGGAGTGCGACAATGGGTGATGAATAACCAGTCACTTTCTTTGACGGAGAGCTGACAGAGCCAAAGAGTGCACAGTCACATTCGGACCGTAGGACGCTAATGAGATGTGTCAATGACGTCTCTAGCTTCTCAAGGCAAAACTGCTCACTCGACTGTCTCCTGAGGAAGTGCGACACCAGTCCTGGTAAAGGTGTCCCATCCGGCAAGTAGGTTAATGAACTCCGGCTTGGGAATATCTGATCCTAGAGCCTCAATAGCAGCTTTCGCAGCCTGTCCGGAAAGGAGTAAGCCACCACTCGCACATTCCGATGTCAAATGGGATATACCGGAATGACTTCTCGTCCAATTCCATCCGCAGGGATAAGGCCAATCTTGAGCGACCTTCGGGCGGTCGTAGAAAGGGTCCTCAAGGGTGCACGAAACATGATCGTAGACTTCGTAGGTTCTGTAGTTCAAAAGCGTCCAAGGACTTCGTGAAAATGTGGTCGGCCGAGCTCTGCCGAGAGCTCTCCGATCATTACACGTGTTTGACGCGCCCTACCGTACGTAAGCCGACAGCAGAAGACGCGGTACATAAGTAGAAGTAAAGACTAAGAGCTACTAAGAGCAGCATCGCGAGCTCCACGCGCTTGACGCCTGGAAGTGCGTCATATACATCCACTCTTGCAAAGTTTGACCAACACGTCAGGCGAAGACAGGACAAGCATGGACATCATCCTGAACACACGCTATTTGGTGTTGTTGGGCTTCGACGCGTCGCGCTTATTCTCTTGTTGACGCGTTTTCTTTGCTTCGTCACCTTGTCACAATCAAAATGCTTCCGAGCCCATCCTCGTCTCCTCTCCAGGTTCTCCACGAGCGCACAAATGTCATTGGCACTCCAATTCAGACGAGATTATCGTTTGCCCTTCCTACGCCTCCCGTAGACAAACCGCGTGCTCCCGCAGACCCCTCTACAGGACTATCGAGGAAGCGCAAGCTCAGCCTCTCTACAGATGATGATACAGCGAAACCCAAATTTACACAGGACGTCGACAATGATGATGATGTGGAGATGGAAGACGTGACGCCTCGACCGCGAGCACGGAGGTACACACCATTTCACAAGGCGATACGAACAGCGACGGCGGTACCTGGGCGAAGGCGAGAAGATTGTACGTCATAACAACGTCGCTTTTCGTTTGATCTGCTTACCTTGTGTATAAAGTTTCTACTCGAGCGATTCTCGAGTCTTTCGTCTCTTCAAATAAATCAGACATTTACAAGTGTCAGTCTACTGATGTAAACGCGTATTTAACGCCACCATACGCGTGTTCGTACACAAAAAGTAAGGAAGCCGATTTGTTCATTGGTAATAGGACTGAGTAAAATGCCAGGCGCAAAAAACGGCGGCATACCATTACTGTCGGTAGCCACCGAGCAGGGCACAGTGCATCTTGTCGACACGTCTAGAAGAAAAGACTGGGACCTGGGTGTGTAACGACCAGCTGTCAATATTTTACAAAGTTTGCCTGACTTTATGAACAGAACCATCCCGAACAACGCTACAGGTTCATCGGAACGGCATTTTCGACACTAAATGGAACAATGACGATACACTTCTAGCCACTTGCTCTGGAGATCAATCAACACATATCACTTGTGTGACTAGAGAAACAGTGATGTATGCCCTTCGTGGCCATACGAGTACCGTTAAGTGTGCCGCCTGGGATCCAAACAACGCGAATCTTCTTAGCACCGGAGGACGAGATGGCACAATCTGTTTGTGGGATCTACGTATTGTAGGGACCAAAGATGAAGATGGACCCACCGCCCTGAAACCCGTGATATCCATTCCAGCAGCGCATGAGGATTCTGCATCAAAGACCAAGCGTCGGGGGAAGAAAGCACCAGCACCAAGGAGTATTACAAGTCTCTTGTATCCCGAAATAGGAACCTATGGTCTAATCAGCAGTGGCTCGTTTGACGGGTAAGCAAGATCCTTGCTAATGAATGTCCAACTCATTAATCTATGTGTGTCAGCATCATTAAACATTGGGACCTGAGACTGCCAACCAAGAGCAAAAAATCTCCTGCAAATCTGTACTCCTCTACGGATGATCCAACAACATTCCATGGCTCCCGTCGTCCCCGTGGAATTGTTAGATTGACATCAGGGACGGGGCTATGTTCTGGTCTCGTCTTCGGCCTCGGGGCTGATTCCAGGGTCCATGTCTACGACGCTCTCTCCCTGGATCCGTTACCTGTGGGATACTCTCACACGAATATGCAGACCAATTCTTTTTATGTGGGACTAACCTTGTCACCCTGTGGTCGTTGGCTCGCCACAGGTAGTGGTGCAGTAGGGAATTGCACACAGGGAAGCGCATTTCTTTTTGACGTCGGTAATGCTATTCGTCAAACCAACTCTGCCCATCTACAAGAGGGTGTGCAATTGAAAAGTCAGCAGGGAGAGGTTGGTGCCGTGGACTGGGCGGAGAATATGTTGGCTTCATGTGCCGATGACGGGACAGTGCGTGTGTGGAGGCCGGACGTTGAGGTTTACCGGGAATGCGTCAGGGATCCTGAGAATAGTCGATGGGATTGGAGCTGGCACTCGTAATTCCGCATAGCACAAATTGTAACGGCCGATATCGTACTTGAAGTTGTAGCATATTAATTGCGCCACGATGGAACCAAGAAATGTAAGGCTTTACTAATTATAACATGACGTCATGAGCGGTTATGTCTAAGAGCAACCTTCCTTGAAATATTCAATTATGAAACCCACATGTCATCTAGTAGATACTCGTCTTTTGCGGTGGTGGGTGCAGGCTACGTTGGCCTTCCCATCATCAAAGCGCTTGTTCAACAAGAAGCTTCCGTGCTAGTCCTCACTCGTTCACCTCTTGAATCTGATCTCCCAGACGGTGTCAAAGCAGTGCAACTCAAACACACCGATATAGCAAGTATCGCTTGGGCGCTCCAGCAATACCACATCGAAGTAGTCGTCTCCACCATCAATGCTGATGATCTGTCTTTCCAAAACTCTATTGCTGAAGTTTCCAAAGGGGCAGGTGTCAAACTCTTCCTGCCTTCTGATCTCGGTATGCCTACTGAGGGGTCGGCCCAAGACTCATTCGCAGCGAAGGACAAAAGCGCAAGTAAGAATATGTCCTGTATAATAGGAGACGATCGCACTTAATTATATGGTCTCAGAGTACATCCAATCCCTTGGCATCCCAACTTGCAGAATCTATGCAAGTCTCTCAACTCGATAAACAGTCGTTTCATCACTGACCATACACTAGACCGGGTTTTTTACGGAAATGATACCTGACCTTGTGGGGTCCAGATCCAATGGCAAGGTGAACCTTTTGGAGAATATCCAAGGAAAAACGCCTATCTCGTTTACTTCCATCGACGATGTCGCTGGTACGCGCCCTCACAAGTAGCAGTGTGTTGGTAGCTCATCATGATGTAGGCTTTGTGGCTTACGTCCTGACAAAACTCGATCCGGCCCATTTGGTGTACACCTCGTTCAGAATTGAAGGTCAGAGAGCAAGTATTGTTGGTGTTGCGTCTGAACTTGGAATGAGTATCGAACCAGTGAGCGAGGTCCCTTCACCCCAGTTCCCTCTCGCAGGTTTCTTCCAAGAACATTTTGAGACCGGTAAAGGGACAATAGAATGGGACTCAGCAGAAAGCAAGGAAAAGAAAGAAAAGGCGGGAAGTTCTAACTTTTTGTGGGAGAATCATCATTGGGAGAAGATCAGCGAGGTCCTTCGTAGGTAAAGATCATTTCTACAAGCCCTGAGTGACACAGCATCCTAGCAATCATGACGCGCAAAAAGTACAGTTCTGAAGTTGCGAAACAAGCAATTAAGATGGGTATCGTAAGAGAACATAGGCTACGAATTCTTGAATTGGCCAAGGTCCGCAAGACTAGATTTATAATGTACAAATGCAATGGGTGAAGCTCTGAAGGTGTGAGTCCATGTCGCTGTGCGAGAAGACAAAGAAACCTCCGTAAATCATTTTTTCTGTATAGCATTGACTAGCCTGGAAAGCATAGGTTTAAATTAAATTCAGGACCATGTAAACAGGTGCTGACGTACCAGTCTAATCCTTCCTCTAACCCCTCCCCTTTCGTTGCACAACTACCCCTCACACTCCACGGTCTTGTCTTCTCACCACCAGCGAGACCAAGCTGTTCGCTAATCTCCTCGGGTTTAAGAGCTCCTTGACTGTCTTGTTTATTGCAGAATACGAGTAATGGGACACCCTTCAACTCTTCTTCCGAAAGCATTGTCAGTAGTTCGGTACGCGATGTCGACAAGCGAGCGGTATCGGCAGAGTCAATCACATAAATAATCGCAGACGTGTTAGGGAAATAGCAACGCCAATAAGGCCTGGAATAATTGTCGGTAGTAGTTCCTGGAGAGAATCTCAAACGTGACAGACCGTATGCTTGACTGTCCTCCTAAGTCCCATACCTGAAACTTGATGTTTTTGTACTGTGATCAACGGTCAAGGTACAAGCGCAGATATTGATTGTACGAAAGAAATTACTTGAACTGTCTCAACGTTGAAACCAATTGCTACATAGCAAGTCAGAAAATGGCACCGGATGACAAAGCACGCATACTTGGTATGGTTGAGACGACTTCCCCAATCTAATCCAAATGAGCAGAGGCAGAGGTATATGCAGTCAACAGCTTGCACACCTGAAGCTGATATAGTATGGTAGTCTGCGGGCCATGAGCTACGTCGACTTTCAATAGACACGTCGGCGACATACTTTGCCAGCTGAATCTAACCCGAGCATTAAGATTCGTACATCTTGATCTTTGCTCCATCGAACCAGCGATGCAAGTGAAGAAAAAAGAGACGATATTGTTAGACCCATAAGTCCCAAGTCGCCGAGAGTCCTCTTTGACCTGTGTGTTTGAAAAGAAACTTGTGTCGAGCGACGACCGTGACTGGCACTGCTGCGTGGCTTCCGATTCGCGATCCGGGATCCGATTCCGTCCTCGATCATGATGCATGATGCATCATATATCTTTGTCGTTCGAACTATTTTCCTCCTACTCTGACTTAAGAATCAGATATCATGACGATCTCTGAAACCTCTCCGAGCACCTCTCGTCCTCCAGTTCCCAAACCGAAGTCAACAAAATCTCTTGAATTGGGACTGTCCTCCGCTGCAAAGCACACGAAAACGGAAAAAAAGTTAAAGAGGCACAGAAAAGATGACACTATAGAGGAAGCTGCTCCCGAAGGTTTTCCCAAGCCAGAGAAGAAGTCGAAAAAGCGGAAGCGAGAGGCAGAGCGGCTCCCCGATCATTGCGACCGAGAGAATGAAGAGGATTCGAATAGGAAAGCAAAAAAGAAGTTAAAGCGCGCGGAGGAAAACCAGTCTGACCCTACTACCACCTCCGATGTCGTCGTTCCAACAAAGAAACGCAAAAATAAAACTGGTTTTCCTGATCCAACTGAGGACGCATCTCTGCCCGAGCAATCCAAAAAATGTCAGTAAGCAAGGGCAAGGGTAGATTCTAAAAAACTTACGCAGACTTCTTGAACTCGACTAGGCTTAGCATATGCCTTTCTTCAATTTCATCGTCCATCGAAATGGAAGTTCAACAAAGCCCGGCAAAATTGGATCCTTCGTAACATATGGTCAAACGAAATGGTAGGCTACATGTTCTCTTCGTGTTTTGTCGTACTGACATATTTCACCAGATCCCAGAAGCACATCTTCCGCTTGTGTATGGGTATCTGGCAAAAGTTCAGGGTGGTGTTCGTGAGGTAAGGCAAGCAATCACTTGAGTAGCTTCTTCTCATGCAAAAGTGTAGAATCTACTTCAGTCATGTCGGACAATAGGGGAAAAATCTGAGGTAGAGGCTACGTCATCTGAGAAAGCTGGTCCAGTAGATGGTACCTCGGCTGAGACGATATCTACACCTACGGTTCTGCCCACCCCCTCGGCGGCGGAAAATACAAAGGAAATCCGTGCACGAGCGTTGATTGACTTGTTAAGCCTTTCGGACACCGCTGCCTCTTGAGCAATAGCCTTTGTGGCATCTCATTAGGAATGCAAGACAAGAATGGCAATAGGGACCTGTACATTCGCTATCTTACACACAACTAAAAACTTGTCATATTATCACAGTAAGGGGGGAAAAAGATGCATATGGGGACCCATCTCACTTTTCCGAGAAAAAGGCACGGGATGAGTACAGTACCACAATAATTAGGATGTACTTAAGTATCGACCAGGCCACTGTGCATATACATATATGACTGATAAAATTTTCTTGGTGTATCACACTTGCGAAACCTAATCACGGCTTCGACTCCTCGAACTTCGTGCAGATCTTGTGCTGACACTCATTGAAGAGCCAGTGGATGCGGATCTAGCTCTTCCGCTGCGTGCAGGAACAGGACTAACGGATCTCGGCCGACCGCGGTCACCACTATCCTGCGACTTCTTATCTACAGGCGAGCGACGTGGAGGAGACCTAGACCTTGATGGAGAACGTCCGCCACGTCGGTATTTGGGAGGTGTGGAAGAGCGTTCCCGATCATGACGCCGAGGGCTACCAGAACGTCGACGAACATCGCGGGGAGGAGACCTTGAGGGAGTGCGCGACACCGAGCGGGAAGGGGACGGAGAACGAGAATCAAAGCGGCGGCGGTTACGGGGTGGTGGGGACGGCGTAGGGGACGAACGGCCACGAACGCGTTCTCGAGCTGGAACGTCACGACGGCGAGGGGGGCTCCTGCTTCTACTGCGTCGGTCATTCAATCGGTAGGAACCTCGGTCGCGGTTATCTCTGAAATCCCTCCTGTCACGGTCCAGCCTCGAAGCAGGAACTGGAGGTGGCGGCATTTGATCCCTGCGCCTTGAGGCATTTTCTTCTCTCTCTTTTCGAAGCCTATCTTCTTCTCGCCGTCTAAGTCTGTCCCGCTCCCTTTTCTCTGCTTCCCATTTGGCCTTTTGCTCCTGGTACCTGATTCGTTCTTCCTCTTTCCTCCTTTCGCGCTCTTCTCGTTCAGCTTGTTTCCTGATTCTGATCTCGTCCTGCTTCTCCTTGTCAAATGCATCTCCTTCCTGATAGTCCGACCGTGTTCCGAGAGCGCGAGCCATCTTGCTCAACTCAGTTTTCTTAGCAAGGGCAAGGCCGTGCGTGTCAGAGGCTTTAAGGCTCTTGGCACTTGGTGCTAGAGCGGCAAGATTCTTGAGCAACTCGGCACGAAGAGCGCTAACTTTCTGTTCAATTTCGTCCTCGTCAACGCTGAGCGAAAATGTTAGACGACATAAGTAGATTATCAGAAGAAGCGTACCCTTTGTCCTCAAGCTCCAGCTGAAGCTCAAGACACTTGACCTCAACTTTTCGCTTCCTTTCGTGCTCCAAAATAGCCTCATCAGGCTCTCGATGCTTGGGCGGTGCAGTCTCCCAAGCACTGGCACGATCCTGTGCAGTTTCATGCGAACGAAGGGCGGACAAGTTGCGAACGACATAACCATTTGTTCCGCTGGATTGCAGGTTAGGAGTTAAATGTAGTAGCAAAAGTCAAATCTCACACCTTCCACGGGGAGTGGTAAGCCCAATTCCGTTGTACATGGCTGTAAGCGGTGAGTTGATGAAGTGCTAGTCGATGTTGGACTCCGCCGACCGGCAAAGTCCAGAACCCTTCACGTGGCTGATCTGAACATCCGCGTGACCATAAACTTGCCGAAATCAAAAGATGACGATAGCCACGGCCGGGCAGGGTCGATTGTTGAGGCCGTGTCTTTCAAAAACCTGTCGTCGCTAAGTTCAGAACACTTAGTTCTCATTCAACCATCACCACGACGTCCAGAACTTTCCCCCTCCTGCGCAGGCTTACTGCTGCCATGGACACCCCTGTATTGGACCCTTTACCTCCAGCGCGGGAGGTTCCAGCAGCCTTTGCTGCGAGTGTGCGTAGTTGGTGCGTTCAGTTCAAACATGTGCGTTAGCATTGATGCTCAGTGATGTGCAGGTGGTCTGTTGGGGAGAAACAAAGCGCGATCAGTGAAGAACGCCTCCTTAGGTATGGTTTATAGGTTTATAGGTTACTTCAGCCTTCTTGACGTCCTGAATCTATGGTACCAGACGACTCCCATTCTACAGACCCCAGAATCTCACTTCTATATCAAACTACAGCAGCTCTGTCATAGCTTACAGCTCGCGCGTAAATTTGGACTCTCCCAAGCATTTCCTTAATACCCTTTCCATGATATCTACTTCACCCTCACCTAACGCCCCACCACCTGCGGTTGTACTTCATGGGTACGGCGCGGGTTTAGGCTTCTTTTATCAGAACTTTCCTGCCCTAGCTAAATGGGCAGGTCACTGCGGATCCTCTGTCTATGCTCTCGACTGGCTAGGCATGGGTCGTTCTGCTCGTGTGCCGTTCACTATCAAGGCTAAACGTGATGATATCTCTGGCCGTGTCGTTGAAGCGGAGTCTTTCTTTGTGGACTCGCTTGAAGAGTGGCGGCAGAAGATGGGTCTTGATAAGATGACTCTAATCGGACATTCTCTTGGCGCCTACTTCAGCACAGCCTATGCACTCAAATACCCTACAAGAGTGAACAAACTTATTTTGCTCTCCCCAGCGGGTGTTCCCCACGATCCTAATTATAGCATGCCCTCAAGAGAAGTGACAGATACCCGGGATACAAGCGCAACTGGATCTGCCGAGCTAGCCACGAAGGCCAAGGTAGAACAGATCAGAGCAGAGCAAAAAGTGGGAAAGAAGCAGGAGAGCAGGACACGGAGGTTACTTACATACTTATGGGAAGAGGGCTGGAGTCCATTCCAAGTTGTTCGCTCAACTTTTGTTTGGGGACCTATGTTGATCGGCAAAGTGAGCTCTGAGGATTGGATTGCCTGACAGTCTGGATTGATGATCTGTGTCCAGTATTCCAGCCGACGATTCATGGGGCTTTCAGAAGAGGACACACGCGATATGCACGAGTATATCATGAATATCACGCTTGCAAAGGGTTCTGGGGAATATTGTATCTGTAAGCTTCATACAATTCCGAAATTGCTTTTTTCTGATTGTTCGTATAGCACACATTCTTGCACCTGGTGCACATGCTCGCCTACCACTCGTTGACCGGATTTCAGCACTCAAGATACCTGTAACCTTTGTCTGTGAGTAGTCATTTGACTGTTTGTATTTTGGTGTGTCTTATGTTCCGCAAGACGGAGATCATGATTGGATGGATCCGGAAGGCGGCATACAAGCTGTAGAGAATCTGCGCCAAGCCGGGAATGGCAAAGGCAGGATGTATATTATCAGCCATGCTGGTCATCATGGTAGGTGTCTATTCTTTTATCCTGTATTTTCTCGTTCTTACATTTGACAACAGTGTACCTTGACAACGTCAAGGCTGTTAACGATCTCCTAGTAAAGGAACTTGACCGTCAATAATCATTAGATTTGACTGATCATGAAGGATAATGACACTGACATTCATTTAGATGTACATATTAAATAATTTGTGCTCATCTTGGTACTCTGGGCTACGACTCTAGATTACATGTAAATAGCATTGGTAATGGATATACATATGGGTGGGACTGCTAGGAAAGTCAACCACAGGTCTTTAATTGTCGTCAAGATCACTACTTTTCATAATGTTCATGTTTCTCTCTGGATATCTAATGTTGATTGAGCGCGCATGTTCGTTGTGAAGATAGATCACATACTTCGCCCTAATTCTCGTAGCAAGATCTTCTTCGTAAATCTGATCGGGACCCAGTTGATTGCCCAAAGTTAACCACCTTGAAGTTAATACCCTGGATCAGTTTATATGCACATTCAAGCCATGTTATATACACACCCAGGTCTCGTGTTATGTTTTCTGCCAAACACTTCAATCTTCCTGCCACCAGGACACATCCTTTCAATGAGCCCGTAAACTTCGTCGGGTTTTCGACTTGTCTCTCTGACTTCTGAGACGATGACGTCCGTATCTAATCCCCGATTGACCCATGAAGGAAATTTAAGAGCACCAAATTCGTCAGTGACAGTCTTGACGCCCACAAGCATGTGCTCTTTTGTGTGATTCAGCCAGTGACCTGTTCTACCCGTTCGGATCACTCGCTGTAACTACACATGTTAAATGTGATTAAAGCACTTATGACGAACATTACGAGTGAGAGATGTACCTGATTTGTTTTCACCCAGATGACTTCGTCAACACGAGTGTAACCCCACACACGCATGCATTCTCGACCGACTTCCATTGCACGACCCGTCACCCAAAGAAAGAGGAGGCCTTCGTCTTGTAATGTGGGTATTGGCATGGCCCGCATCTCATCATCTGTCATTGTACCGTAAGGCAACTGTATACAGCATAGAATTAAGATAAGAAACTCGATAAAGAGCAAGATAAAAGAACGAACGCTCATGTGGATGTCCCATGGAGGATCAGCCATGATGACGTGAAACTTTCCTAGAACTGAGTAGTCAAAACGTCGTAGATCGCAATTTATCCATTGCGGAGGTAACTGAGATAGTGTTGAGTCTAGTGTATAAAAGGGTTGAAGTCGAATCTTCACCACTGGCATGGGTTTCCCCATAGGTCCCTGTCCAATTCCAAGTTTATGGACCTTCTTCCTCTTAACAGCTTCCTTTCCTTTATTCATCGCTCGTAAGCTTTCCCCGTCCCCTTCATCCCAATCAACTTCGTAATGGAGGTAGCGGCAGGGAGCCTTCTCCTTTCCTCTACCACCGGCACCTAGACCCGAGGGTAGGGATACTGGTCCGCGCGTGTTAGGAGGTGCCTGGCCATGACTATGTGCAGTTCCCGGAAACGGTGGTATAGAGGGAGATTGAGAGTATGTAGGTTCAGAGTAGCAGGTGTTGAGATAGGAGCAGTGGCCAAGAGTGACGTCGGTGTGAGGACGGATGAGAGCTCGAAAATGTACACGGTCGCAGATGGTAGGTAAGGAAGAGGAGCCTGGGTTCATTCTCCTCGCCTTGGCACAGTCGTCCTTCGTTACGTGGTCGCAGATTGGTTCAAATCTCTCTTCAGTTGAACGGAACTTGGTTATGAATGAGTTAGTGTCAACGAAAAAGGTAGTGGATTGCGAACCTGTTCAGCGAGTAGTCGACCTCTGGCGGTACCCCGCTGTAGTATAGCATAAACTTCTCTCATCTCCTTGTTTAGGCTTCCTAGCGTTGACGTCGCATGAGAACCTAATTCCTCGTAAAATACTTCGGTCTCTTCATCCCCCGCAGCTGAATCCGCATCCTCGTCGATTACTCGCTTCCTCTTGCGTGATGTTGTTGCGTCTCCTGATGTCGACTCCATGATAGGACGCCTGTGCCCATTGGGATACAGACTAATATCTTGCACTAAAAGTGTGTTGTTCTCTCGGGAAAGCGAAATGGATCCTTCCTCCCAGGTTTGCGACAAATCTTCGAGAAGTTTCTCAAAACGCGGCTGGTCAGTCAGTCTGAACCGGATATTGGGCGAGGATGGGTTAGCAAAAAGACTCGAAGGTACTTTTGTCGAGACAACGTGGGTCAAGAGCTTCATAGCCGACATTGGGAACAAGAGTTTGCCTGAGCCCAATAGAGTGGTAAGGGTGGTAACGGCTAGGACTCTGAGCTCGTCGTCGGACATTGCGATACTATTCGCGATCTACGGCGTACGCCAATGCAGAGTTAAGGCGGCCAATTGTGTTGTGTGTGGGAGTGAGCTTGATGCTCTTGATGCTATCGGACACTGACAGGCCTAGCCTTGCCGCGTGAGGGCGGCATCTCGAGAAACCCTGATTATAAGTAATCCAAGGCTAGTCCTGTACTAGTCTTTCGTTGGATGACTAGTACTGATATGAACTACAGAAAAGACTGTATATATAGGGGAAAAACACTTGATTGGAAAGCAGGCTGTCCGATTTTTACCCTGACTCCTATCCTGACTCCTATCTAATTCAGCCATGTACCAGGTTCGGAGCGAGTCACGCCAAGCTATGTATGTTAGCCAAATTGAAAATGGACTGATGAGAACTTCATCTGATTTTGAAGTGAAACGCGTTACCCAAATGGAATGCCAGTTGTTACGATCAATTGCAAGTTCAAGAAATCAGGAACATATATAGAATACACATGGAAAGAAACGGCGACGATGTTTGTCCGCGACGCGTCGATTATAGGAATCAATAACTGGACCATACTTATCAGTATGGGACTGTGGTACCGGCGGCCTTTAAAGCTGTCCGAGATGGCATCGGAGTTCGAAACCTAAAGCGCGTTGACCATGATAAAAGTATACTTGACGCGTTTTCGTGGTTCGTCGTGTGCGCGAGTAGGAAAACAACTGAAGAAACTCGGTGGGGATTCGTGTCTTCGCGAGAAAAAATGGTTTAGTGTGACTGTCAATGGCCATGGGGCGTCGCGGTTACGTAGACCTCGTTTACGTAACTCGCCACAGCGCTCTTGGACAGCTTCTTTGACTCGCTGCCCGATTGATCGTGGGCGTGTGCCACACGCTTTACGCCTCCACGCAGTCTGCAGCGTTCTTTTTCTTTCCCTCTAGTTCTCCGCCTCCTCTCCCAAACTTTCTTGACAGGCCCTTCCACAACCATCTGCCCGTAAGCAGGCGCTTACTTCGGAGCCTGACTATTCCCGTACTGATGATATCGCGGCGCCCTCTTCCGCCGTCTAGTATGTCGAGCAGAGCAAGTTCGACCGTCGGAAACATGCCCCCGCGCCATGGGAAGAAGCTCGCAGATGTTATGGATGAAGCTTTCAGGAGCAATAGTAAAGCCGTAGATGAAGCCAACGCGGAGAGGGCTCAAGGCGATGAACAGTCGGAAGCGCCGGTCGCGTCGCCGAACGCTGAAACAGGCTCAGCTCCAGCAAAGCAGCAGAGTGCAGGAAAGACGAGGGGGTATACAGTGAGGCCTTGTTTCGATCTCTTTCATGCGTGCTTGAGCTCTATTGATTTGTACACGGCAGTTCCAAATATCGTCGGTCTACCCTCCGCAACCGTGCGAGCGCTGCGTTCGTTCTAAGAAGACATGCCGCGGCATTGCAGGCGCTCGCTGTGAGAATTGCAAGTCTTTGCACCAAAAATGCTCCAACAGCTCTGGTCCACCTCGCGGGCGACACGCTGGCAAGTTTGTCCGTCTCCATCGTTATCATACATGAGATTAAATTGCATCCACTTCTGGTTGTGATAGCTGTCCGCCAATATTCTCACTCGCCTAGCGCTGAGAACGACAACATCTCAGCTGAACCAGCGCGCACAAAGCGCAAGCAGGTCCCAAAGGCCAAGCAGACGGACGCTGCGGAAGGTGGCGACGACGAAAGTATTAGCAACCCGGTACCTAAAAAACGCCGCGTCTCGGGAGGTGCTCGAGCCAATGCTCTCAGGGATGTCGCTGAGCTAGAAGCGGCCATTAAGAGGCTACAGTCTTCCGTCACCAAAGACTTGAAGCACCTTGCGCAACTGGCAGCGGCTCTGTCGGTGCAACTCAATGAGATGGACTAACTCCTGGTTTGCTGATCTTTCTTCCGTGTACTCCTTATCTGTATTACTCTTATATGTATGGCCGGATTGTAATTTCTCGTTTACAGGATACTATACTTCGTTTTCTATTGTTTCGACAAGAATAAGCGCCCAATTGACGATGTACACGTGACCTTAGGCGTCATCGATCGCGACCTTCATCGGCGGGTTTCTATTATAAACTGGTGGTGCTCGCTCAAGTCACTCCAACTCAAATATCCTTCGCAATGCCCCCCAACCCGTTCGCTCTCATTACTCCTGCGTCCCGCGGACTTTCACTGGCACTGACGTGTCATCTCCTACGTACTACGACCATGCCTGTGTACGCCACTCATCGCTCTGATTCCGAAGACGCCATAAAAGATCGTATTCTTGATACTCTCCATGTCGATCCCAACCGCCTCACATTGCTTTACCTTGAACTCAACTCCGAGCCCAGCATCTCAGCCGCCGCAGACAAGCTTTCGAATTCGCTTCAGCCCAATTCCTATATGCATACCGGGTTTTTCACCGGAGGCATCTTGTATCCAGAGAAACAGCCATCAGATCTCGATGTCTCAAAAATCACAGAAGCATTCCAAATCAACGAGCTACGCCCTGTGCCTTCGGCACGGGACTTGTAGCTCGTTGGGGGCTTTGCCCCCAAACCCCCCCGTACGCAATGTTAAGATCCAGCCATGACCTCACTTCGTTCGGTCATGGCCTCGATTTCAGTATGTAAGGCTCAGATCCAGCCATGACCTCACTTCGTTCGGTCATGGCCTCGATTTCAGTATGTAAGGCTCAGATCCAGCCATGACCTCACTTCGTTCGGTCATGGCCTCGATTTCAGTATGTAAGGCT